>JAKSZT010037198.1:6134748-6181260 GCA_026826555.1 Tolypeutes matacus
ACAGAGGGACACGCGACCGGGAAGAAAGACACAGGAGACCCAAAGACAGTGAGACAGACTCGGAGAGAAACAAGACACAGAGACACACACTCAGACACTCAGAGATGGGGACACACAGAAACAGATTTAAAGAGCTACACAGAGACAGCTCCCCCACACACACACACGAAATGGGTACACAGGGGCAGGGGTGCACAGCCAGGCAAAAGAATGGAGAGATAGAGTATGACCGCCAGACCCCCAGACACATGTACCTGACCTGAGGAGACAGTCCTACAGAAAGGCACACAGCCTTGGACACAGAATCCACACATGCCTGCCAGGGCCTCCACAAAGTTCCCTCTGTGTGAGCCGGCACCCCTGGAGATCTCCTGAGCAGGTTGGCTGGAATCCTGAGGGGGAGGCCCTCAGGCTACACTGATGCTGGTCACAGTCCCCATCCTCCGAGGCCTGGGGCTACCTCATCCCATCCACCCACAGAGTGCTTTTAAGGGCTGGAAGTTCCAAGGAAAAAGAGATACAGGATGCCTGCTCCAGCTCCCCACCGTGCCTACACCCCCACCTAGGGGCCCAGAGCCAGGCCTAAGGATGGGGGTGTTGACTCGGGGGTGGGGGTGGGTGGTATTTGGGCCTGCTGTGACCCAGGGTCCTCTGCTAGGGAGGCCAAAGATGTGGGAGGGGGAGGCTTTCTCTTCTACCCGTCTCCTCCTGGGCCTCATCCCACTCCTCCCTCCTCACCACCCTCTCCTTTGCTCTATACCCAACAACCCCTCCTACCCCACAGGCTCAGAACTGCAAGAGGACATCTCCACTGCCCAGGAATCATTGGGTGTGCAAACAGGACAGCCTCCTTGGAGGGCCGCCCATACAGAGTCCTGCCTCGGCATGGGCCTTGCCACTGAGGCAGCCCCACTGTCTGTGCTGGTCTGAGGTGCTGCACGTCATGGGGGCAGCCATCTCTCAGGGGGCCCTCATCGCCATCGTCTGCAATGGCCTCGTAGGCTTCTTGCTGCTGTTGCTCTGGGTCATTCTCTGCTGGGCCTGCCACTCCCGCTCTGCCGACATTGACTCCCTCTCTGAATCCAGTCCCAACTCCAGCCCTGGCCCCTGTCCTGAGAAGGCACCCCCGCCCCAGAAGCCCAGCCATGAAGGCAGCTACCTGCTACAGCCCTGAGGGCCCCTGGCCTAGCCGGGAGTCTGGGACCTAAGTTCACTCTGCCCAGAGCCTGGAATCAGAATCCCAGAGTCCAGCAAGCCTGAGGCCCAGAACTCGGAGTCCAGCCTGCCTGGAGCTGCACGCGGCAACCTTGAGTAGCCAGCCTGGCTCGAAGAGGGCCTCAGGCGGCCTTAGGGAGACTGGCCTGGGGTGGGAGTCTTTGAGTTGGTGCTAGAGCCAGGACCATCTGGACTCTGCTCCATCCCAAGGGCCAGGGGCTAGGTCCACCTTCTCCCTTGGCTAAGTGCTTCTAGGCCCTCTAGGTCGGGGAAGCAAACTGGAACCTATGGCAATAATGGGAGGATGTCCAGGCTGGGCCCCTCCCCTGGTCCTCCTGCTATTTGCTGTTTAATAAATGGAACTCTGGCTCTATCCTGAGATTTTTTTCCCCTCTTCCTGAAGGCCCTGCGATAGCACGATTAAAGGTATGGGGTAGACTTTCTGACACAGTTTTATTTATGCAAAGTGGGAGGGAGTAATGGTTGAGGACTAAGCCCTGGAGAGAGGTGTTGGGGTCAGGACTGGAGTGAGAGGCCAAGGGAAGATGCCGGGGTCATGTGCTAAGACTGGGATGAATAACATGGTCAGGGGCTGCAAGTTCAAGAAATGGGGTGGGGACTGAAGGCAGGCCCTTAAGTCTTGGTTTTCACTTCCCTCACCAGGTTCAGCAGTTTGTCCAGTTTTGCGATCTCCACAGCTGGACCCTTCTGTACTTCCTGCCCCTTCTTTTCCTGGTGAGAGGAAAAATACAAGTGGGGGTACGGGGAGGGATGGTGAGGGATGAGCACCTCTCTGTGGGTCCCAGCCTGCCCTTGCTGTTTCTCCCCCCCCCCCATCTCATGCCCATATGACCCTTCCCCATCTCAGGCTAGGTGACACAAGGGCCCAGCCAAGGGCCTGGGAGAAGGCATCCAGCTCTGGCTCTAAACCTCAGATGGATATAGGGTCTTTATCCTGGGAAGAGAGAGGGAAGACATCTGCCCTCTGACCCTCAGAGGAACAAGCCTTTCAAGCTGGGGGAGAGCTGTAGCCCTGGGGGGAGTCCACCCTTTCCACAGAAAGGTCCCGGGCTGAGTCCTATCAAGGAGCTAAGAGGTGTATGTTTGGGGAGGGAGTGGGGTGTGGACAAAGGTACAGGTGGCCTCACCTAGTACTCTTACAGAATACCCCCAGGTCAGGTTGAGGGTGGAGTACCATTTGGGGCCATGTGTCAGGAGACCCATGATTGCAAATGGGATATCCCATGTGCAGATGTCCTTGGCTGGGTGTGTGCCTCAAAAGAGCCCTCACCCCAACCTCTGGGGCACTCTACTGCTCCTAGTGGTAAGGGGCCCTGAGAAGAAGGGAGTTGGGACACTGGGGTGTGTGTCGCTTGCAGGCCCAGAGGCTCCTTGGCAGAGCAGCACCAGTCCCATCCACCCTTCTGTCCAGGTGGGGTATGGGCTGGGCTGGGGCAGGCTGGGGCAGCTGCCATTTCCTGCCTTCCCTTAGCTCCCTCCCTTTCCCCGCCACCCTCGGCCACCTGTGCCCACTGCTCACTGGCATCTGTCCAGCCTTGCTTGCTGAGGGCCCAGCCTAGGTTTGGCCTGTGCTATGAGGTGGGAGGAATGTGCAGGGCTGGTGGGCCCCCTCCTGGCCCCATCCTGGCTACTGACACTGCAGGGCTCAGGTCTCCTAGTGTGGCCCCCGCACCTGCTCCTCAATCTGTCTCCCCATCTCTTGCAGTCCAGTGCCTTTGCCATCACCCAGCTCACCTCTGCGCTCTGGGGACAGAGGACAAAGACGTCTTTTTCTCTCCCTTCCTACTCTCCCTCCTGAATTAAACTCAGGTTCCCTTCTCGGCTCCACCCCATCCTCCAGGAGTTAGGGCACCTGGCTCCAGCTTTGTCATTAACTCCCTATGTGGCTTTGGACATATCCCTTGCCCCTCTGAGCCTCAGTTTCCCATTTATACAGTATTTAGGGACAGATAATCCTTGGCATTTGACAAGCTAGGGCTCTGACACCAATCATGAGAAGCTCCCTGAGCTGGGCTGTCCAGGCCTTTGGGGCTAAGTACTCCCAAGAGGGGCTGGGAGACTGCAGAACACAGATGGGGCTCAGATGGTAATTTCACAGGGACCTCTAATCCATTCAAGTATCAGCCCCCAGCTGTGACCTGCTCAGGTCCTCAGAACCCCAGGTAACCAGGTCCTCAGAGATATTGGTCCCCAGATGCACGGAACCCAGCTCTCACAGCCATGACTGACCCTTGCTCCGAGAGGAGCTGGGACTGTGGGAATCCTTGCCTCCCCAGGTCAGAGTGGGCAGGTCAGGCCCCCACCCATATCTACCATATTCATGGTGTCATGGCTGCACCCCCTGTGCCTCAAGGGGTGACTACCATCCTCCCAGAGGGCTGTCCAGCTCTGCCAGCTTAAGCCTGGGTCTGTCTCTCATTAAATTCAGAACAGATTTTATCTGTTTCACAAATTGTACTGCCTCCTCCCCCTCTCCTTGAGGCCATCTAGATGGACCCAGCAAAGAGCTTCAAACCATGCCTGACCTCCTCCCCTCCATCCTACCATCTCCCCACCCACCTCCAGCCCACTACAGCCTCTGGGCCACAGCTGCAGGCTCTTAGCAGACTTCTGAGTATTTATAGCCCAGTCCAACCCCCCCCTCCCCCAGCTGGATACAATTACAGGCCCGGCCAAGCTCCCAGCCCTTGCCTCCCTGGCCATGGTGGGGAAGAGACCAGGCCGCACCAAGGGATGATCTGTGACCCCTGTCTTGGGAGGGGGAAATGGCATGGGGGGAAGTTGCCAGTAGTTGAAAGAGACAGGCCCCTGCCCTAGCCTCAAACTATACCTGGAGGACAGTCATCAGGGCAACTTGCCTAGCCCTGGCCCAGCCCCAATCCTGGCCAGGAACCTGACAGAAAGCAAATCCCAGTTCTTCTCTTAGCTTTGCCCAGCTGTACTGGGCTTCAAAATCCAGCATCTAGTCAGGGCTGGGCTGTGGGTTCTTGAACTCCGAGTTTTTAATGGGCTCTGGGGCTCTGGATTCTAAGGCCTGGGCTCTGAAGCCTGGGTTCTTAAGTCTTGTTATGGACTCTGGTCTAGACTTTGAGGTCATAGCTCTGGGCTCCATGGCCTGGATTAGGAGCTTTTGGGTTCTAGGCAGGGTCTTCTGATCATAACAAACCCCAGACACCAGAGCTCAAAAGGAGGACTTCAGGACTGCTGGCCTAGTTAGCCTCACAGTTCCATTTCTTCTTCCCTGTGTGGACCCACAGCTTCCGGCTCAGGGACCATGGCAGCTGAAACCTTGTGTCAGCCCAAGTGAAGCAATGACTAACCCCAGAGTCCCCTGCCTGGATAACCTGGTCTACACCCACAGCTTCTTCCACTTCCTGAAAGCCATTTATGCCAGGTGCCTCTCCCAGGCTTCAGACCTATATATTCACCTGCTCACTGGAAGTTTCTGCTTGGGCGTCACAGATAACTCAGACTCAGCATGTCAAAACTGATCCCACTGTCTCCCCACAAACCGACTGCTCCTGTGCTCCCCATTCAGGCAATGATACCACTCTTATCCTGGGCATCGTCTCAAGTCAGAAACCTGGGGCCACCCCTGGCTTCTCCCCTCTCTCTCATCCCCCACCATCCTGGAGACTCTATCTCTTGCGACACACTCCCCTCCTCACAAGCCTGTACCTTGGGCATCTTGCGCAGGTTGGGTGAGAGCTTGAGGCAGGTGACGTGCCCACGGTCATCACCCACAATGATGATGGGGTGGATGGGATTGAACTTCACATGGGTGATCTTATTCTTCTTTTTGGCCACCACGGGCTGATTGCAGATGGCCTCATACTTGTTGATGGCCAGGTCAAACACGTGGGCCTGTGGAGAGGTCAGTGTCAGCACACTCAGGGAAAATGGGGCCCCTGTACCCACCTCTGAGGAATCACCCTGGGCTTTCTGGGGAAACACAATAGAAGTCTGATGGTTAGCATCCTGAGGCTAGAGGCAATGGGAGAGGGAATTTGGTGACTGTTTATATTTTTCCAGTCATTGGAAAGGATGTGAGAATAGAAAGTTTAGGGGAAATTTTAAGTGTGTGAAGAATTAGCAATAAGAACAGGTATCATTTCTTGAGCACATACTTAATGTACCAGGCCCTGGGCAAGCACGTTACATGTTGCCTCATCTACTTATAATCCTCACAGCCACTCTGTAAAGGTAGGTTCTGTTATGATCTCCATCTTTTAAATGAGGAGTTAGAGGCTTTTAGAGGCTAACTTGCTAGTAAGTCGCAGAGCCAGGGTTTATACCAGTTAGTTTATGTAAAGGGCTCAGACAGCGCTTGATATATAAGTGCTAAATAAATATTTGATATTTTTTTTCCCCCGCTGGCTCCCCGACCTGGCTTGCCATGGGCCTAGCTCGCCTGCTCGCCTTTTTACCAGGAGGTCCCGGGGATCGAACCCAGGTCCTCCCATATGGTAGACGGATGTCCAATCACTTGAGTCATATCTGCTTCCCAATATTCAATTTTATCTTTACCAACACCTAAGTCCAAACCACTATCAATTCTTTCCTGGACAACTGTGGCTGCCTCCTAAGTGGTCTCCCAGCTTCCACTCTTGTCCTCCTATGATTCCATCCTCCATGTGCAGTCAGACTTACCTTTAAAATATTTAAGATCCTCCAGTAGTCTCCCTTGGTACTATAAACAAAATCCAGATTCCTTGCCCTGGCCATCCTCTCCCCTCTTATCTTTTGCTTTCTTCTCCATGCTCACTACACCCCAGTCCCACTTGCCTTCCTGTTCCCTAAGCCCTTCAAGCTCCTTTCTCACTGCAGGGCCTTTGCACTAGCTCGGGCCTCCATCTGGAATCCCCCTCTCTGCCCCCAGTCTTCAGATGGCTGGCTTGGGGTCATTCAGCTCTCAGCTTGACTGTCACCTCTTCAAAGAAGCTTTCCTGACTAGTAAGGGACAACCAAGTCCTTTTCTTTCTCATTGCCCTCTTTATTTTATTTTTTAACATAGCAGCTTTATTGAGATATAATTCACACACCATAAAATTCGCCCATTTAAAATAAAATACAATTTCTGGTTTTTACTGCATTTACAAAGTTGCATACCCATCACCACAACCAGTTTCAAAACATTTTTCATCACCCCAAAAAGAAACCTTATACTCATTAGCAGTTGCTCCCTATTTTCCCCCACGGCTCCCCCAGCCCTAGGCAACCACTTACCTACTTTGTCTCTATAGATATTCCTGTTCTGGACATTTCATATCAGTGGAATCATGTAATATGTGGTCTTTTGTGACTGGCTTCTTTCCCTAAGCATAATGTTTTCCAAGAGTAATCCGTGTAGCATGTATCAGTTTTTCATTCCTTGTTATTGCTGATTACTAATCCTTGGTATGGATAGATCACATTTTGCTTATCCATTTATCAGTTGATGGACATTTGAGTTGTTTCCACTTTTTGGCTCTCATGAACAGTGCTGCTGTGGACATTTGTGTACACACATCACCCTCTTTTCATTCTCTGCCTAGCACTTAGCACTATGGGAATTGTGCTGCTGCTGCTTTTTGTCTCTCTCCCATCACTAGAAAGTGAGCTCCATGAGCAGCACCTGGATTCCCAGAGCCTGGCCTAGAACTGGGCACCCTTTTTGACCCTTAGTAAGCGTCTGTTCAGTGAACAGATGATTGATTGACTTTAGGGAGATGCCTTAACCACTACACTTGTTCCTTGGGGCAGCAGTTGCCTCTCAGTTTATATCAAAGTCCACAAGGAAAATGGGTTTGTGTCTAAGAAATTGCTCACAAAATGCTTGTTTCTGAGCTTTCACCAAGTCCCAGTATTGAACAGTCCCCTCCCATCCTACCCCCACCAAAGCCACAGACTCAGCTTGCACACTTCCCAGGATGGGGACCTCACTGCTTATCAGACAGTATTTCAATCACTGATCACCTCTGGCTCATAATCCTTTAGATTGAGCTGGCTCCTGCTATCCTGTAGCTCCCTCCCCTGGGTCCTCAGAGACAGTAACTGCTTCCTCTGGGATCTCATCCCTAGAGTGCTCCATCCACGATGAACAAACAGGACTCACTCCCTACTCAAGGCTTTATGGGATGAATAGTTTCTCCTTTGACTGGGCCCTGGAGGGCCTGGCCCTTGAGAATACACAGTCTTCATGTCCTACCTTCCCCTACCTGACCTGGGTACAGGTGGGCTCTCCAGGAGGGAGTCCCTGAGATCCCTCACTTTATCTCCACAGGAGCTCAGGAGGGTTAGGCAGAGGACGCTCACCTTCCCATTGGTGGTAACTGCCGCAAACACAGTAGAAGAGTATGGTGCCCAGGCCACATCGCCCACGGCTGAGTTCAGGTCATAGATGAACATCGGGGTCCTGCAGTGTTAGAGGGTGGGTGGGTCAGATATAGAGGGTTCACAGTGCCAGGGCCCCACAGGCCCCAGCTCCAGTGGGGGCAGGGCAGGGCCAGGGCAGCTCCCTCACTTGATGGTGTGGTCCCAGATCTTCACTGTCCAGTCAGAGCTGCAGGACATGAAGACCTTGGTGTGGTATGGGTTCCAGGACACAGCATCCACTGCCATGTTGTGGGCATCATAGGTGTCGAGGAATTGGCTGGAGTAGGATTTAGAGCACTGGGAGGGAGGGAGGAGCAGGGGACAGGAGGGAGAGAGTGGTCAGCAGCCACCACCTCCCAGGGAGTCCTGCAGGATCAGAACCTGAGAGGACTCCTCTGTCCTGACTCCATATGGCTGATTCTCAGTCACAGGCTGAGCTAGGGCCAAGCTGCTGGCTGCTTTCCCCACCCTCAACACACCCAGAGAGAAAGGAGGGGCTTAATGGGCTGTGAGTCTGGGGTGGGTGGCAGAGCCTTCTGGAGGGTAAGAGAAACTGCTGTCATCTACCCAGTAGCCTGACCCCCAGAGAATTCCAGGCCAGGTAGAAAAGGCCTTCTCTTCTTAAGCCTGGGCAGGTCTGGAGCTGTGGGTGAGGTATGGCCTAGCTACTCCCCAGGCCAGGGCTTGTGGCCAACATGCAGAGCCCTGGGTCCATCTGCAGCCCATGAACAGAATCCTTGCAACAGTGATAAACACCCACCTTGCCCAGGTAAGAGCAAGTGCATAGCCAGGAGCAGACCCAGATCTCTAGATTTCCCATTCAGGTTCTCACCTTGACCAGTCTGCCCCTCACTCCCTGCCCGCTTCCCTCCTGCTTCCCTCCTGCTTTCCTTGGGCTCCATGGGAGAGGGGGTGGGGACCTCTTTTGCATTCAGGCCAGCTCTGGCTGGGCCTCAGGGGCTCCTAGCAGCCTGCCTGTAATTAACATTCTGAGTCTCTGGACCTAAGAAAAGCTAGCCGCAGAGCTATTTCAGGATGGATGGAGGTCCAGAAAGATGTTCACCTACTAACACTTAGACTTGGCAGAAACTGACCATGAGGTTCTATCCTGCTGGTTGGGAGGCACCCAGTTTTCATAAAGAAATGTGCTTGTTACCTGGCCTTCAAAGCTCAGCTTAAGTTCACATCTCCTCCAGGAGGTTTCCCCAGAATGTTCCATCCCCTTCCCCCAGCCCCCTCTCCCACCTCTGCCTCCTCTGTTCCTTGGAGGGAAGGGAGGGCCCGGAAGTTTCCCTTCTTTCCAGGCTTCCCATGTTGGGACAACCTCCCTTTCATAAAATGCAATCCTGCTGTCAAATGACAGTCCAGATGCTGGGCTAAGGTCAATCTCTCAATTCTCCATCCCCTTTCCTGTGTTTTGCCCCTCTTCCCACCATCCAACACTAAGCTCTGACAGCAATGGGTCTACTGAGAACTCTAAGCTCCCCAAGAGTTCAGGTCTAAGCTGCCCTGCCTCACCTTGTAGATTTTCCCCTCCTCTGTGCCCACTAGGAACATGTGGTCGATCTCTTTGTGGAAGTCAAAGGCGGTGCCACAGCCTTGGGAGAAGAGGGAGCAGCCTGAGCCCAGCTCTGAGAGGGAGGCTCCCAGCACCTCCCCTACACAGCAGGGGGCTCAGCGTGCAGTGGGACAGACAAAGCCTGGGCCCCTGTCAGGGCTGGGACCAGGCCAGGCAAACAGAAACCAGCTCTCTGGCCTGCATGTCCCAGGCAGTTAGGATTCTGCAAACGGCCAAGAGTTCTGCAGACAGGAACAGGGTCTGAATAAACAAGGCAGGGATTGAGTTAAACAGGGTCAGGGTCAGGGTAAACAGGGACAGGGTCTGCAAACAGGGACATGGTCTGTGCAAACAAGGATATAGTCTGCATAAACAGGGTAGGAATTGAGTAAACAGGCACAGGATCTGGGTAAACAGGGGCCTGATCTGCATAAACAGGGTTGGATCTGCATAGCAGCACCTGATCGGCATAAACAGGAACAGGGCCTGTGAACAGGGATGGGACCTGCATAAACATGGCAGGGAGGGTCTGCAAACAGCCTGGGGCTCAGCAGACAGCGCCAGGCTTTCCCATTAACTCCTGTCTGCACTCCGACATAAGTAAGGGAGTGCTCAGTAAGGGGACCTGCCACCCTGACTGACCTTCACAGGACTTGAATGGCCTGGCCAGGCCTGGGTGTGCGTGGACTTGGGGCTCCTACCTACTGTGTGGAGCTGCAACCCCTCGAGACCATCCATGGTGCTGCCCTCCACCTTCAGCTTGATGACATCTGTGTGCACCAGCTCGCTCTGCAGTCACAAGTGGATGGGATGGAGGGGGAGGCATGTGGATTGGGCTGGGTCAGCAGGGCTGGGGGGGTGCCCTTTGCATTCAGCCCCCTACCCACCCACTCCCACATGACCCTGTCTGGGAAGCAGGCACCTTCACGAGTGTCCAAGACACAATCCTGCCATCAGATGACACAGAGAAGAAGTTAAGGTTGTTGTCCATGTCGTCCTTCTGCCACTTGACCTGAAACATCCCAAACCAAGAGCTCTGGGACTCTACTAGGGTGAGTTAGGGCTGTGAGTCAGCTTCTGTGCACTAGGCAGGGCTCCCCTAAGAACCCATCTGCTTCTCAGAACCCATCTGAAGCAAGTTCTGGGAGCCCATTTCCTAGAATCCCAGGATTAGTTCTCCTGCCCTCCTTGCATCCAGCTTTCTCTCCCTGACTAGCCCAGGACAACAGCGACAGTCAGGGCACTGCCCTAATCCATGACTTGACAGTGGAGGTGCCCAACTCCTCCCTGAAATCCTGAGTTCTAGGAGCCTGGTTGCTGGGAAAGAAGGCGGCTCTGGGCTCAACCGCTTTACATAGACATGGCCTGGAAAGGACCCATTGACCAGTTTTCCCTTTATAACACAGGAATCTTTACACCACAGTTGTGAGGAGGATGTGAAATAGTTTGTGAAGTCCTTAGGTGAGAACCTTGCACATATTAAGTACTAAATTAACAATAGCTGATAGCCTCATTATTGCCATTATCCTAAGATTCTGGGTGCTAAGGCTGTGTTTCTAGGCAGAGGCCTTTTCCTGCTAGCCTGGGGGCTGGGGAGGATCAGGGCCCTCTCCTCTTCCAGGCTTGGCCTTTCTCTGGGAATTCTCTCTTCTGTTCCCACTCTCATTTTGCTTCTGCTCCCAGAATCTCCCTCCCAAACCCCAGATTTGAGCTGCATTTCTCCATCTGCAAATGGGGTTAATAATCCTGCCACACCCATCTTCTCAGGGTTGGAAGGGAACATATGGGAAAGTGTTTTGGAGACAGAGCTGTTGTCTTATGAAGATGACACGCTTGAGGCTCCAGTTTCTGTTGCCAGATGTGGAAGCCTGGCCAAGCCGTGTCCCAGAGAGCAGGGGTGGGGCTGGGTGCTCAGAGCTTTCTGATCCTCCAGTTCCCTCCAGACCTCCCATGCTGGGACCACTGTCCCCTCCCCCTGTCACATGCAGAGGCCCAGTGGGAGCCCGGTGCTGCTGCCTGCAACCACAGCTGTCACCATGGCTGTGTGTGTGTGTGGGGGGGTGGGGTTGGAGAAGGGGTTGCTGCAAGAAGGTCGGCTGAGTCCTGTCTGGGCCTGTCTGGGCAGCCAGCTCTATTGCACTTTCACTGGGGGGCCTAGAATACCACAGAGCCAGTGAGCCACAAGTCAGAGCCGGCTCTGATGCTGAGACCATTTCCCCTTCTGTGTAATGGTGGTCCCTTTAAGGGAAGGAGGGGACAGGGAGTGTCAAAGGCCAGGCTGTAAGAGGCGCTAGGGAGCTGCAAAGGGAAGTGTTTAATGAGCAGACACCGGTGCGCATGGAAATTGTATTTCACACTCTACTTAGCAGCCTGATGCCCAGATGGGGGGGTGTGTGTTTGCAAGTAAGTATATACGTGTGTGAGTATGTGCAAGTCTCACGTGTGCTCCTTGGGTGGAGGTGGGGGGGGAGTAGGTAAGTGGGGTTGGGAGAATGAATGAATGCCTTGGGACAGATAGGGAGGGGATTGAACTTGCTTAACTAATTCCTTCTCTTTCTGAATTATCTGATGAGGGCAGATCTGCTTGACTCCAGTCTTTGCTCACACATGGTTCCTGCTCTTTTCCTCAGAATCACGTATAACAGAGAGAGAGAGAGAGAGAGAGAGAGAGAGAGAGAGAGTGTGTTGCTGATTGAGACTTCACAGTAGGGTCTAAACAGGGTTGCGGGAGGACAGATGTGGCTGGGGTGGTTGGGCGTCTGTCTCCCACATGGAGGGACCCAGGTTTGATCTCAGTAAAGATTTAAAAAATAAATAAAAATAAATAAATAAACAAACAGGGCTGCAATACCTATGCAGCTCCCTGGGGAAGCAGCCTGAGACATGGGACAGGAGCCTAGCTCCCTTAGAACAAATAGTTCTCTCCCTGGATCCAAAACCTTCCATGGCTCCCTGCTGCCAATGTACAAAGGCATTCAGCCCCAGCATGGCATTTCAGATTTAAAACAACCTCTTTAGTCTTCCCCAAATGCCTCTCATACAGTGCCTTCCAGAAGGACCTAGACTGATGGCCCTGGCATTTCATTCAGCAGCCTGGCTTGCCTTCAAGCTTCAGGCTCATATAGTCAAGTGCCTGTAAGACACCTCTCTCTGGGTACCCCTTGTGCTTCTTGTATTAACTTCGGATGGAACCTGTTCCTCTTCTGCCATTTCCCACTTCTGTGGATGCCCCACTGGGCACCCCAAACCAGAGTCTCAGGCAGCAGCATCAATTCTTCCCTTTCCCCATATCCAATCAGTTGTTTCAGTCTATTGATTTTACTGCCTTGACACCTCTCAACTCTGTCTTTTCATTTCTATTTGCTCTTCCCTGCCTTAACACAGGCTTCAAGATATATCATGCTGGAGTCAGAGGATCTTTCCAAGACACGAATGTGGCCATATTACTCCCCTGCTCAAAATCCTTTGGTGGTTGAGCAGTGGAAATCTAGAAGTGATAAGCAGAGCCTTGATCCCAGCAGAGCAGCTCCCCTCTCATCTCTTCCATAGATTGGGCTTCTGTGTTAGGACTTTATTTGTAACCGCTATTCTACAAATTCCAAGCTTCTTACCTTGATAGATACCCACTCATGACTGACTGGGTGCCTATCCTTTTATCAGATCCTGCTCCTTTCTTTTTTTTTTTTTAATTTTTTAAGGAGGAACCTGGGATTGAACCTGGGACTTCGTAAATGCAAAGCAGGCACTCAGCCACTGAGCTACACTGGCCCCACTCCCTGTCTCCTATACTGTGTTCCCAATGATGTCCGGCCACTCTGCTTGAGTGTCATTGCACATGTGGCCCCCTTTGCATCTTCTTCATCTTTTTTCACCCTTCTTCATCTAACTAATACCTTCTCATGCCTCACAACTCAGCTTAGGTAGTGCTTCCTCTAGAACAGGTGTTCTTAACCGGGGGTCCACGGATCCCTTGAAAAATGTCTGGGATGTCTGTGAGCTTGCATTGAAAAAAATCAACCTATCTTTATTTTCTCTGACCTCTAACTAAAATCTAGCATTTCCTTAACTTATGAATGTATACAATAAATAAATTACAGTAGTATTCATTTCACCTGACTGGCAAAGGGGTCTGTGGAACAAAAAAGGTTAAGAACCCCTGCTCTAGAATGACCTCCTTGACCCTCCTGCTCTTACTCCCCATTCACTACAATGTGGATACCCCTCATTGGTACCCTCCCCCCAAACTGCTGTGCACACTTAGCACACTGGCCTGGCCTGGTCAGCCTGTGGCTGTGGTTATCTCCCCAAGAGGAACTTTGGAGATCAGGACCTTATGCATCCTCAGTTCCCATGGGAGTAAACAGGGAATCCCTACTGAATTGAATGAATGAATGAGGAAGGGAGGGAGGGAATGAGAGGGAAAGGAGGGAATAAGTAAGTGAGCTAGAGACAGGAGGGTCCCTCTCACCATGATTCTAGCTAAGAACTCTGAGTCTTCAGTTTTGAAAAGGCATAGCTCTGTTCTCCTGACAGGTGGTGGGAGAGCAGGCCATCTCCTGTCCAGGGGGTTCCAGTCTCCCTTAGATGTGCCCAGTGAAAAGAATAATGTGTCTTCTCCATGCCCTATCTCTCTTTTCTCAACTTGCTTTTTAATTTAGAAAACATAGCCAAGTGGGAATAGGCAGGTTGGCCCTGGCCCCTCCCTGTCTCTGGGGCTTGAGGAGGGAGGTCTGGTCAATCAGAGATGCTCTGTGGGGTGGCCCTGGGGCTATCTGGGCTGGGAGAGCAGGGGCAGGGCTGCCACTGGTTCAGTCAGATCCAGGAGGGTCTTTTCTTCTTTCCCTGCGCTTAAGTCTCTGCAGACATCCTCCCTGTACCTGGAGACCAGTGGAAGTGATGAACTGGGAGATGGACTTTTCGGTGGAGAGAACTCCTGAGGCTGCAAGCTCTGACCCTTGCTTTGATGGGTAAAGGTGACAGTGGGATGAAGCTGAGAGGTACCATGTTCCCTGTGCCTGGGAGTTCTCCCTCTCCTCAGACCTGTCTGGGAGCTGAGATTCAGTGCCTGGCCCAGGTGTCCACATGACTTTGGGTACTCAGGGCCAAAAGAGGTAGGTGGGGTGGGGTGGGGTACAGAGGCTGTGTTGGGACTCTCTCAGGGCGGGAGGGCAGAGAAAAAGTAGAAGACAGAGTTCCAGTGCTGCCTGAGTCTAGGGAACTTTGGAAACTTGAGGCAGAAATCCATCCTTAGATTGTCCCAGTCCTGCCCATGGAGTGAGCGTGCACTGCCTCAGAGGAAGGAGGACCTTTAGGACAGAATGAAGAAGGGCCTGCACAGCCAGAACGAAGAGACTCTCTGAGAGTAACACTGTGAAATCCACTCCCCGTGAAGTAAGATGCCTCCAAGCCAAAGTTTGGAGACGCAAAGTCAGGGTGAACTCTAACCCCAAGGTCCAGGTAATGATCCCAGGCTGATCTGGACAAGCGGGGAGACCCCACCTACCCATCTATGCCAGTCTGGAGAAGAAGGCCATACAGAAGAGGCTCAGGGACAGATCTCACCTAGCTCTGCTCAGATGGAAGGACCAGGCCTTACAGCTCCACCCAGAGGACAGACAACTGACAGCAGACACCCCTTTCTGAAAGTTCCCCCCAATCTAGCTTGTGTGTCTTTCTCGAGCCACCCAGATGGCAGAAGAGAGTCCCTGCGTGGAGTTGAGGAAGCCCACAGATAGGGAACTGGAGCTCTTGACATATCCACCTGGGCCCTGTTAGGCCCTGTCATGGCCTTTGAGTCACTGATTCCCCATACCTAAGAGATCCTTGGCACACAGGTGAGGCCCTCCTAATGAGAACTCTAGGGTGGTAAGAGAACTTTTTCCCTCTTGATTGTCAACAGTCTCCCTTCTCTGTCCCTTCTCACACCCAGATTCTTGGCCTCTGAGCTGGGATCCGCCACCCCCAGACCCTTGCCTGTGGCCTTCTCCTCCTTCAGGTCCCTCCCTCAGTGACCCCCAGACCCATGTGTTACTCTCCTCCCCCCTTTTCCCATCCTGGTTCAGAGCTGACCTGCCACACGGGGTCCGTGTGCTTGCCAGACTTGGCTGAGCTGCGGAAGGAGGGCTGGGAGTGGGGCTTCTTGAGGTTGTAAATGGCCACGTTGCCGTCATAGTGGCCCACCACCACCAGGTAGGGGTGGTCCACATGCATGTCAAGACACATGATGCCGCTCTCACTGCTGAAGATGTACTCGGGGAAGCTGGGGTTCTTCATGCTGTAAAGCAGCAGCATGCCCCGGCTCTGCTTCATGAAGTTATCTGCCGGGGAAGATGGGTTGCTTCGGTTGGAGGATCCAGCCCCTTTGCCCCTTTCTCACCAGAGGGACATGGCCCTGACCTGCTCTGCCTGTGTCAGAGAGCTTGGGATTCCTCTTGGGGCTTCAGCTTCCCTGTCTATGAAATGGAATCATGAGACTTGGCCTACCCCCTCTCAGGGTTCAGGGGAGGATCCAACAACCAGTCAAGATGACCAGGCTTATTTGAAGGAAGGACAATCAATCTTCTTGTTTACCCTGGGGTACAGGAAAGATGGATGCAGGCTCAAAGAGTGCTAAGTACAGAATGTGTATGTGCAGTGGGCCCCTCAGAGGGGCTTCAGATTGCTATCCTCTATAGATGCCTGCTTAATGCCAACCTGTCTCCTCCCTACTCCTCCCTCCCCACAGTTAAGGGCAGGGGTTCAGCTTGGGCTAACATGGAATTGTCTGTAATGAGTCCCCAACTAGCCACCTGTGGACATCTTCCCATATCCTCTGGCCCCACCATCCCCAGTCACAACCTGAACCCTAGACAGGCTCCCAGAATCCAGAAACCCCAGGCCAGCCAGACAGGCTTCCTTCCAAAGGCTCACTTTGCCATCCTTCTGGCCTGGGCACAGCTTTTGGTGATCAACAATGGATCACTCAGCGGAGGCTTCCTCCCAGCTGTTCCCCTTGTCAAAGGAGTCTGTCCCACTTTCTATCATTCTCTGCACACTTGGTGTCCGTCCTGATATGCAGTCACTGAAAAGAACACAGTCCCTGCCCTCTGGTCCAGCTCTCCGCCACCAGTCCAGTCCTTAGAAGATCTCTCAGAAGAGCTGGAGCTGGAGAAGTAGGAGGCTAGAGTAGCCCCCCATCTTGGAGGCCCTGTGCTAAAGCAGCCTTTTGGCTGAGATGAAGGCCCTTCCTACCCTTCTCTGCTCCAAGGCTGTTTCCTTTGTACCTGGCAGCTGCAGAGACTGGGCCCTCTGTGTAAAGTGGCCAGTTCTGGAGTGTTGAGCCCATGGGTAGGAGGGACAGGGAAGCACCCCCAACTTGGCTAGTTTTGCTGAGTCATTCTCTCCCTCTTCTCAGGCTGCCTCTTACTCAAGAGAGTAAGTGACTGGGCTGGACTCAGGGACGATACGGGCTGGGTTCCTGGAAGGGAGAGCTCAGGGCATGAGCTGAGCTACATCCAGGTATCCCCACCCCAGGCACTCTGTGCTGACTGGGAGTCAGGGCTAGGAAGCAGGGAGTGGTCAGGAGCCAGGCTGGCCTTAGATGGAAGCTGGCCTTAGAGTTGGAAGCTGAGGCAAGCTGGCATGCCCAGAAGAGCAGCTTTGGGTGACCCCCTCCCTGCTTTGCCTTGTTTAGGGCTAATGTGACTCCCATCAGGAATTCCTCCACCTGATCACCTGGGGTTACACCTGGGGTGGAAGGTGGCAGAGTCTAGTCTGAGTCACGGGAAGGGCTCTCACAGTGATTTAGGAAGGAAAATGTTTCTGCTCTGGGGAAAGTAAGCCTCTTGAAAAAGAGGAGGAAATTATGGGTTTCCAGATCCCCTGGAGCAGAAGTTAGGTATCCTTGTGCCTGGCTCCATCAGCAAACCAAAAGGGAGCTAGCCTTGAGGTGGGGGTATGGGGAGAGCAGATAGCTGGCAGTACTTTACACTGTGGGGCTCCAGGGTGGGCCTTAGGGCTGTCTCTGCAAGGGAGGGATCTACAGCTGGCTGAAGTGTATGGCTTTCCCACCAAGACCACCAGAGGCTGACCTGGGCAGTGTGTCAGTCACATGTAGCTCCTTTTGTTCATCAAGCAACTCCTGAGTGCCTGATCTGGGCCTCCTCCTGGGCTAGACCCTGCAGGGATAGAGACACTCCACTCTAGACATGGGCTTACCCTCAGCAGCCTCTAGTCTGATGAGAGAGACAGTGCCTACAGTAGAATGAAGGAAGACCCCTCAATAGGTAGTCAAAGTACTAACAATCCTGCCAGACCAGAGGTGGGCCACTGATGCTCCTGAGGTCCAATCTGTCCTTGAAGCCAAGAAAGATTGACCCTGGGTGAGTGGGTGAATGAAAGAGTGAGCGAACCAGTGGTCAGGTAGGCAACAGATGCTGAGACCGAGCATCACTTGCTCTCCTTATGGTACCAATGGGCAAAGGTGGGCATGACCCTTATACTTGCTCTTGCTGTGGCATAGGACCTGGCCCCTTGAGGGAAAAGCGATGACCTGCTTTCTCTAGATAAACCCCAAGCACCCCCTGCAGGCATGCACAGAGTCTTTACAACCAGTGGAGCCAAGAAAAAACGGTAGGAAACCCTGGGCTAGCTTAGTAACTCTGTATTGAGGACATCTCTGACCCATTCACACAACCACTGGGATTAGCAGCCAGCCTTTTGGTCCCCTGATTTTACAGATTGGCAAACTGAGGCCCAGAGGAGAGAAATGTTTTGCCCAGGTGCATTATATACATCTCTCATGGTGTTTGCCACACCCAATATCCACTCCCCCTTTTTTTAAGCTGAAACCACCCTACTCAGGGTGATGGCACTAATCTGGTCTTTTTTTTTTTTTTTTTTTTTAAAGATTTTATTTATTTATTCATTTATCCCCCCCTTGCTGCTTGTGTTCGCTGGGTCAGCTAACCACGCCGTGCGGGCAGGCTTGCCTTCACCAGGAGGCCCTGGGTACCAAACCCGGGGCCTCCCATATGGTAAACGGGAGCCCTACTGATTGAGCCACAGCCGCTTCCCACTAATCTGGTCTTTACGTGGAGGTGGAGATAGAAAAGGAAGGGGGCACCAGATGCCATGGGATGGTGATGAAAGCCAATCCAATTGGCTCCCTCCCGGGTCTGGACTAGAGAAAGTATAAGGGACGAGGGAGTCCAGCATGATAAGAGAGAACACTGTGCAGATAGAAGCATGGATGTGATAAGATAGGCACACAAAGAAGAGCCAGTCACTCTAAGGCTGTAGTTCCCAGGCCACATGCATTCTGACAATAAGTGCCACTTTCTTAACCTGCCTTTAGTGGTCTCTGTTACTTGCAACCAAATGAGCCTTCCTACTAAGATCATAGCTAATTATGGCTAAACTACACATTTCCTGAATTCCAAGTTCTTTCTACCAAACCACACCAGGAAAACAGAAAAAAAAAACCCTCTTTGAACTGGGGCTTCCTCTCAATTCCAACTTATTCTAACATCTCCTAGTTCCTGAATCCAGTGATCCCTATGAGAACTCACTGTTCTGTTCTCCAAGTATACCCAGTGTGACATCCCAGCCCGAACCTCCAACAGTCCCAGCAGGCGGTCATCCTTCAGACCTCTAGCTTCCCCAGTGTGACATCATTGCCCAGGCCACTGGAATTCATGACTGACAACCTGGTTCAGGCCTCCAGTAGTCTCAGCAGCCATCTCATCTGATCTTCCAACAGTCCTAAAAATGACATCATTGCTTAGACTACTAATGATCCCCATGTGATATCCTCACTTGGTAGTGACATCACTGCCCAGCCCTCCAACATTCTCAGTGTGGCATCACCAACCAGGTCACCTGTAGTCCCAGAGTGACATTGGTATCCAGGTCATCCACAGTGCTTCAGTCCCCAGTGGGGCTAGAACCCCATCAGGCTCAAGGCTTGCAGAAGGCAGACAGTTCCTGGCTCCTGGAGTACTCTGTCCTGAATCCTTTGAACTCACTGGCTCCTCAGAGCAGGGCTAGAGGGTCCAGTGACACAGGTAGAGGCCCCTGACCCTGCTCTCCACTGTATAAAGAGGCAGAAACTCTGAAGTCTGGGGCCAGGGAAGGAATTGCAGGTCCCTTGAGGCAATAAAAAGGGAAGGAAGAAAGGAGAGAGGAAGAGAGAGAGAGGGAGGGAGAAAGAGAGAGAGAGAGAGAGAGAGAGAGAAATAAAAACCACCTGGTCTGTGACTCTGAGACAGAGGGAGGGAGCTGTTGGCCAGGTCTTAGCTCCCTGCCCCACCTTGTGCTTTTGCCCATGTTGCTTCCTTAAGCTGTGCTAGATTCCCCTCCCACACTGCCTAGTGCAAATCCACCATCTCTTTTTTTTTTTTTTTTTTAAAGATTTTATTTATTTATTCATTTATCCCCCCCCTGCTGCCCGCGCCCGCCGGGCCAGCCAACCACGCCGCGCGGGCAGGCCCGCCCCCACCAGGAGGCCCCGGGAACCGAACCCGGGGCCCCCCACACGGCAAACGGGAGCCCCACTGACCGAGCCACAGCCGCCTCCCTCCACCATCTCTTAGGGCCCACTCCTCTAGGAGGCCTTCCAGACCATCCCACCACCAGCACTGTCTCTTTTTGAGCACCCCCCCTTGAGGAACTGCTCTCCCCACATCTCATTATCACAGGTGGTTGTCAGCAGGTCTTGGCTGTACCTTAACCTGCCATCAAAGGATGCAGTGAGCATGGCCTGGCATGGCCCAGCAGGCTTGCGCTCTCAGGTGATAGGATTGTTTCCTGCTAACCCTGCTCAGTGGGATAAACTAAGGCCTCCTCCCATTCTACCCGTGGATGACCCCCCTAATAGAGCCTGATCTGGCAGTTCTGAGAAAGCCATAGTCTCAGGCAAGGGAAGTAGCAGGGAGGGGTGGTTTAATTCCATCACAGACCAAAGTTCTGACTGACTTCAGCTTCCTCCACTGGAGCCCTGGGAGGGCAGTGCACAATAAGGAGCATGGATTGATGTCTTCTTGAACAACCAGCAGTGGGGTCCTCAGCCTCAGCAGCTCCACCCCTGACCAACAGGTGACAGTGCCACATATTGGGGGTCATTCTGGGAAGTTCTGACTGTCAGGAGAACTCTGAGCTCCTGCTCAGGATTCAGGGAGAGCAAGGCAGGCAGAGAACATATTGGGGCATCAGGCTAAAGCCAGGTCAGTACCAAGGAAGCAGATGCCAAGCCAGCCGTGGACAGCCAGCCTCCTCCTCTCTTACTATGGCATCTCAAATGAGTCCAGCCCAGGTTCGGTTCCAAGGAAGCAAGCAGCTGTTTAATGGTGCCCTTATTAAATCATGCAAGAGGCCCTTGGAGGGGAGGCGTATGGTAGGCAGAAAAATGGCCCCCAAAGATGTGCATGATCCAATCCCTGGAACTTGTAACTATATTACTTTGCATGGCAAAAGGGAATTTGCAGATGTGACTGAATTAAAGACCCTGAGATGGGGAGATTAGCCTGGATTATATCGGTGGGCCCGATGTAATCACAAGGGTCCTTATCAAGTTAAGAGGGAGACAGGAGCATCAGAGAAGGAAATGTAACAATAGAAGCAGAGGTCAGATTGATGTAATTGCTGGCTTGAAGGTGGCCACAAGTCATGGGATGTGGGCGGCAGACCCTAGAAGCTGGGAAAGGCAAGGGCACGGTTCCTGTACTCAAGCCTCCAGAAGGAATGCAGCCCTACCGACACCTTGACCTGAGCTCAGCGAGAGCCACTTGGGATTTCTGACCTCCAGAACTGTAAGATAATAAATGTGTTTGTTTTAAGCCACTGTGTTTGTGGTAATTTGCTATGGGAGCAAAAGGAAACTAATAGTAGCAGGCAATCAGGGAAGGTTGATCCAAGCTCTCCTTGCAGCAAGCAGTGGGAGAGGCCGCCATAGATGGCACTTTTCCCCGAGACAGTTTGGAAAGAGTGCCTCTGGAAGTCAAGGGATGGAGTCAATGACCCTCAGCTCTTCCAGTGACAATAATGAAACCCACCCTCAGCTTCCCACATCCCAGCCCTGCCAGCTTTGACTACAGGAACAGAAATGCACTTTGTGTTATGACTGTCACAGTCCCCAAAGGCAGGGGACCAGCCCAAGGCTGCCCCAAGCAATGGCATCAGTTGCTAGAAGGTTCCAAACCTCAAGCATGGCCTAGAGGCCATGGCCCCAGGCTGGGCTCAGCCTCCTGAGCAGCTGGACCATTCTCAGTATTCTCATGCAATTAGAAGTTATATTTAAACAGTGTGGGAAAAAAGAGCAAGGCCTCGGAGACAGAATATATCAAGTGGGATATTTAATTTGATTTAGGGAAAATGAGGCAAACATTTGAGAACCTAAATAACTAACCAGTAATTAAACTAACAACGGGAATGCCCCTACACTACAACCCTGCAAGCACAGTGGCCTTTATGGACTGTATTTACAAAGAGACCTGACAACATAATTAGTCCTTTAAATTTTATGCAGCCTGCAGCCGAGGAGTGATGGATTTTGTGTGTGGAGGATGAACGGGGAGAAATGAGGTGGATGAATTTCCATTTTCAGTAAATGAAATTAACACTGTTTAATTAGTGAACCTGACAAATAAATGATCAGGAGATTTAAATCTCTACCTGTGTATCTCTGGCCTGGGCAGACTCAGGGACAGGCCAGGATGCAGTGGAATAGAACATGAGTGGGTTCAGTTCTGGGACTTTGGCCCCTTTGGAGAGTGCTGCCTCCAGAGAGAGCCTAGGCTAAGGGCCAGCTGGCTCCCCTGCCCTTTCAAGACATAGCCTACTGGAAGCTTCCTGCCCCAACCCCTGTGATAGATAGTCAGGACTACACAAAGTATCCAGGATCTGTTCCTCCATCCCTGCATGACAGACCATGTGCAGCCCCCATTTGGCTGCTATGAATTGGCTAATGGGCTGCAAAGGACCCCTTCAGTACAATAGCAGGCTGACATAATTGTATCCCAGTAGTTCCAAGTCCCAGTGCTGCCTGTCCCAGGAGCCATCTCTTACTGGACAAGCTCACTTGCCTTTAAGTTCTTACATCTGCTTTTACCGCTGACAGCTTCTTTCTCCACTCTGCTGGGAACACAGAGTCTGGCCTTCGGGGGCATCCCAGGCTCTGCCCTTTTGCAGCCTGACTTGTCCACCTCCTGGTACCCAGCAGCCATAGAGGGAGGCAGGTGGGAAAGCTCTTGTGCCATTGCTGGCAATTGCCTGGACTCCCTTTTCCCCACCACTTACTCTTGGCTTCGCTTCAGCTAACCTTCCCTGTCCCAAAAGTGGGACATTGGCCCTGGTCCTTTCTTAGGATTATACCTATCCCTGCCACAGTCTTATCTGCCTGGGTCACAGAACAAATATCTGGGAATTCCAGGCAAAAGGAGGTTTTGTCCTCTTCTGTCTCCACAGACCCTTCCCTGCTCAGGCCCTTTGAGGGCATTGCAGGAAAACTAGGGGAACCAAAGGCAGACATATCAGCAGTGCTTGTCCTCTGTGTGTGGGCAGTTCTTACAGGGCACATTTGTGTCTTTATTCTCAAGTGTGCCTCACACCTGGCAGGTGTTGAGCTCTCCATGGCACCAACAAGGAAATTAAGGCTCAGCGGTGGCCCCAGGTTACCACTGGGAAATGACTCTCCAGCCAGAGGTTCTGCAGCTGCCTGTGGGCACTACTAGGCATGTGGAATGTAGTTGTAGCTAAAAGGACCAATGAAGGATGAAGAGACTCTTCCTGGGCAACTGCCTGCCCAAAGGAGACTGGCAGGCTTGGGGTCATCTGCTCCTGGGGTGGGGGGAGGGGAGGAGTTGGCTACTTCTCTCTGCTGCTCCTGGCTAAGGCTGCCCTTACTTGGACAGCCTCCACATGACTCCGACTTCTGGCCCTGGGTAGGAGAATGGCGCTAGAGCTGAAGCCGTTTCTCTTCCCACCTGCTAGGGAACCCCCTCCCCACCTCAGCCCTCTGCGCAGAGCACCTAGGCTGAGAGCAGCCTCACAGAGCGGTCCACATCTACTCCCGGGAGGGCCTGCCCAACCCGCATGCCCTGTTCCAGGGCCACTAGCTGCTGCAGAGAGGGAGGAATGTGCTAGTTCCCTGCCAGAGGGGGAGGGTGCTTCCTGCTTTGGCAGCAGCCCACCCCCAAGAGTGGGGACACAAAGACCGCATTTAGGGCATCCTCAAAGGCAGCCTAGACCACGAGACTGGGAGCGGCTCCAAGGACTCCTCCCTGAGAGGAATGATAAACACCAATTCCTCCTTGCCGCCCCCATACTCCCACCCCCACTCCCCGACTCTGCCACCCCACCACCTCTGACCCAGTCAAAGATTGGGTGCATAGGCGTTCTGAGGGGCAGAGCCCAGGAGCTGGTATGCCTGCCAGGCAGCCAGCGGCTTGGAGAAGGGGAAGGTTTTTCTGTTTGCAGAAGCTGATCCTCCTAGCCAGAGCATATGCTGTTAGCAATGAGGAGCTGCAGCTACTGTGAAGTGTGGGGCCCTCTCCTGTTAGGAAGGGAGAACATGCATGCCAGAACAGAAGTAGGGGCTTCTGTCGGGACTAAGGAACATGAAGGGAGAGCAAAGTGCCCGGACAGTTATCACAGTGCTCCCTGCCCCTGCCTGGGGCCAGTTACTGGCAGGGGCAGGAACACCCTGGACAACAGTGGTCTCCCAGGGTGCAGCGGCCAAGTGTTGAACATCAAGCACTCGGGCTCACCCTCTTGTTACAGGGCTCCCAGCTGGAAAGGAAGGCCTGAGAGGAGGCAGGAAGGGAAACCTCCGATACATCCCTCCCTCGACACCCACATCCAATCTCTCCCCAGCTCTGGTCCAGCCTACCTCTTACAGCTGCTCAAACCCACTTCTTCATCCTCACTCCACAGACATGGCTCAGATCCTACCACAGCCTCCTAACTGGTATCCTGGCCTCCAGTCTCATGACCAAGCCTTCCCTGCACTGTTCATCTCTCTGCCATTCTCAGATTCTCTCAGTGGTTTCCCCACTGTCCCCAGAAGGTGCAGACTTCATGGAATAGGCTTACAAAGTCATTTGAAAATGACCCTGCCCTTTTGAACAGTCTCATTTCTGGTCCTGTCCCTCATGCCTCCAGACCTTCACAAATGCTGGTTCCTCTGCCAGAAGTGCTCTCCCCCACTTTTTTTTCTGCCAGAATAACTCCTGGGTTCAGCTTGGCATATTCCTTCACCCAGCACTAAAGGCTGGTATGTTTCTTGGTCTTCTCCGTTAAACTCCAAGCCCCCTGAGGGCAAGAGACCATGTCCAGTCATCCTTGTATTTCTCACACCTGGCAATGTGCTCTGCACTGAGTAGGGGCTTAGTGTTTGCTGGTAGAATGAACAAACGAATGAATAGCCAGATCACTTACAGGAGCCATGTCCCACTGCAAACAGATCCTTGTACTTTGGATTCCTGCAAAAGAAATATGAACCCGTTGGCCCAGGGACATGGGCCTTCCTACCAGGTGCCAAGCTAGGATACTGGTGCCTACCCTGCAGACTTCTACTGTTCTTCTCAGCTGGGGAACCTAGAGTGATCCCATAATCTCATTAGAATCCCAGCCCCACTTTTTCCACTCTGCAATCTGTCACCCTTAAGGTGGTTAAGTAGAAGTGCCCAGCTCAGGGCTTGGCACACAGCAGGTGCTCAGGTCTCTAGGTTTGCTGCAATGCCCACACTCACCAGCAGAGGGCGGTGACGGCCAAGCGCTTGGCTTTGTCGTTTTGGAACTTCCAGAGCGGCAACAGCGTACCCTCCTGGTCCCGGTATTCGTCAGCAGCATCCTCATAGTACTTAAAATCTTAAACAAACATAGACAGAGTCATCCCTGGAACTGCCACTTTGGGGCAAATCTTGATTCATCATTTACCGGCTCTCTCCTGGGCAAAACAATTAAGCTCTTGGTGTCTCCAAGTAGAAACAATAACAGTACCTATCTCAAAGGGCTGTTGTGAGGACTGAGTTAATACACGTAAACTCCTTAGAAAAGTGCCCAGCATAGAGGAAGCTCTCTATGTGTTTGTTGGCTATTGTTCCTGTTGTCACTCTTGTTGTTGGAGGTAGATTACAATAAAGCAGCCATGTCAGCATGGAGAAATCCCAGGTTTGCAGCCATTGCCCACATGAGCTTCCCAACACTTCATAAAGCTCACACTGAAGCAGCGAAGTTTTAGGGGTTTAGCTTCATGGGCTGATTCATAGTTAGTTCTATCCATTCTGCCTCCTAAAATCCCTATAATTCAGCCTATCTTAAACTCCACCGCCAAGCCCCACTATAGTGAAGCTGCCTGGATACCCCATGGGTTCTCTGAACTTAACTTCATCTCCTGCCCTAAACTGTGTTTGCCTCCCATTTTCTCTGACTCAGGTAGAGGTCTGTCCTTCTACTTGTCTAAACCAGAAATCTGGGTCATCCTTGACTGCTCTCTTTCTATCACCTCTCACATTTCCCTTCCAATGAGCTTTTTAATCTACTGACTTCTCTCCAAATCCACAGCCACTACCCAGGTTCAGGCCCAAAATGCTGGATTATTACAACATCCTCTTAACTGCTCTCTCTACCTCCAGGAACTCCTCCTCCCGTCCCTGTGCCACCCTGTGCCAGGGTGATCTTATGAAAACAAATAAATCACCTCACCACATCCCCACCCCACTGAAACTCCCTCAGTGGCTTCTCTCCCTGGTCAAACCAAGGCTCCTGGCCACTACTCCCACATCATCTCCAGCCAGCTATCCACACACCCTCTAGACCAAATAGTGTCAATGAGCCAAGTTGTCCCATGCTTTTGTGTGTTTCTGTATGCTGTTCCATGTCTACAAGGTCCTTCTCCCCCATCTTTCTAGCAAGTTCCTACTTACTCCAGACCCAGATCAAATTCTCCTCCTCTGTGAGGCCTTTGCTTCTAGTCATGCAGAGTTCCTTTCTTCCTCCTCTGTTCCAGCCCTGCCTCTCCTCTACTGAAACGTCTGTCACACTATATTGCCTCTGTTTATCCTTTTGCCCATCTCTGCCACCAGGGAGCTCCTGGAGAGCAGGAAGCATGTCATATTCATCCTGCATCCCCTAGGCCTAGCTCAGGGTCAGCCACAAAGTAGACACCCAGTGACTATTCTAAGAATGCATTTAAATACATTAACAGAAATGAAATGGGTCTCAGTCCTCTTTCCAACAAAAAAAGAAAATTAATTCTCATTAATTTTCTTTAAAAATTAGAAAATTAATTCTCTCATCCAGCGCCGTCAAGGACATGCCCAGGCACCACCCCAGCCTGTCTCACAATGCCCCACACCTTGAGGTTGGGGAGGACTACTTTCAAACCTCAAAAATGTCTCAGAACAAAAAAGATTCCTGTGGTCAGAGAGGCGTAAGCCTTGATCACAACAGAGATCCCCGAGCTTAGGCTATCTTTGAAAATACCTCATTTCAGAGAGGAGATTAATTGGTAATGCTCCTCTATTTTCACTTCTTCTTCATGATTACACTTTCCCAAAGGGAAAAGAGTATGCAATAAAAAAAATCCAAGTTCAATGCATTTGTATGTGACCGTGTTCTTTTAAATGAAAATGGCTTGCCAAGGCCAATTTCTCCATGGATGTTAATCAGGTTTGCAGCCCTTTGGTGGGCCGGTTGCAGAGGCTGCATTTCAGGAAGCCAGGCCCTGTGAGTGACAAATTCATTCACAGTTGCTGTGCACTTTGATAGCTTTGAAAAGCACTCAAGGTCGTTTTCTAGCCTGAATGATAACGAGGGGCTTGTTTAGGCTGCTGGTCTTGGCAGCCCTGGTTTCTATGTCCCATGGGTGAGAAATGAGCATCAAGTCACCAAGAAGAGCCCTAGGCTGTCAGCAAAAGAGACTAGCCAGCAGCAAGGAGCTGCCAGCTCTGGGGAGGCAGCTGCTCCAAATAAATGCACAACCTCTTAGGGAAATACAAGCCACTTGGGAATGCACTGTACATTCCCTGGGAAGGATTCTGTTTCTCTGGCTCTGTCAAAGACACCAGAATTTCCCAGGCCCCCAGGATTTACGCATTCTGAATCAATCTCTTTCTTCACCTCATCACTAATTAATCACCAGGATAGATCTGCTGAGTGTGTTCATTTGAAATGTCTCTGCCAGCTCAGTGGCTGTGTAGCCATAGTGCTGAGTGCTTAGGCTATAGATTCAAAAGGCCTGTGTTCAAGTCCTGATTCCACTCCTCACACTTGCTGTGATTTTGAACAAGGGACACTATCCCAAGCCTCAGTTTCTCATCTATAAAGTGGAAATAATATTGGTATCTGCCTTACAGTGTGGCTGTGAGAAGGAAATTAAGTAATACATGAGAATTGCAGAACACTTAATTGTCTGGCACTTAGAACCTTCCAAGCGAATATGTGTGCTTATTTTCGGTTGTTATAACTGCCCCCCTTTTCCTCCATTCCCCATGACACAGGCTGGGTGAAGGGTGACATGGCTCACTCCACCCCATACCTGAACCTCACCTCCACCTCTCTTCCTGCAATCTGCCCAATCACACCTGCTCTCA
The DNA here is from genome assembly GCA_026826555.1 of Tolypeutes matacus. NCBI lineage: Eukaryota > Metazoa > Chordata > Mammalia > Cingulata > Chlamyphoridae > Tolypeutes > Tolypeutes matacus. The sequence goes on from JAKSZT010037198.1 coordinate 6,162,466, forward strand.
GTGAGCTGTGTCCTTACATGGGAGACTTCCATATTTCTGAACTGTCTGCAGCAAAAGCTCAGATTCCCTGGTACTAAAGGCCCAGTCGCCTTTCCAGCCTGAACTCTCACCACTTCCCAATAAAGCTTTTGTCTGGGTCATGAAGCCTAGTGCCCCTTGTCTCCAGAGTCCATTCCTATTTATTTCCACCTCCAGGTCACTGTGCTGTCTCTGTCCAGAACGTCCTCCCTCCTACCCTCCCACTCAAACTCCACGTATGTTCAGCATCTAGCTCAGGCCTCCCCCCAGAGCCTTCTTTATTTTTCAATAATCAGCTTTATTGAAATGTATTCATAAACCATACAATCCATCTAACGTGTACAATCCATGGCACTCCCAAAGCTTTCTTTGACTGCTCCCACTCACCCCTTATTTCCCTTCTTCCCTCCTTGAGAATCCCTAGAGCAACTTCTATCTTTTTCAGTTTATCAATTATATCATCTCCAATATGGACTGAGTAAAAGACAGAGCATAGGATTAAGAAGCTCAAGACCAAAATTTGGGTCTTCTTTCACATTCACAAGCCCGGTGGCCTTGGTCTGAGTGTCCTCATGTGTAAAAGAGAGGTAATAATCTCTGCTTGCCTCCCAGGACTTGGAAAGATCACATTGTATCACTAATGTACAGGTGTTTTGGCTTCACCATTTGTTAAGATCTCATCACCATCCCCATTATTTTTTTATGTCATTGTTTATGGTTGACCTGCATAAGTCTTGTCTCTCCAGTGACATCTTGAGGAGGAAGGGGTTATTTTTTCTTCCCTTGCACCTGTAGGACCTAACATGGGACACTTAAAGACAGACCTTTTATGAGGGATTTTTAGTATGGTCAATAATAGTGGCTCCCAGCACTTCATATATTACCTTGAGCAACATCGTCAAATGTGTTCTGGTTGACCATCCGCTCCACTATTTTAGCAGCTTGGGCCACTTTGGTGATGTCATCACTCTGGAAGATATAGAAGCCAGAGGTTCTTGTAAGCAAGGTCATATGCCCTGAGCCACAACCCAGACTTCCAGTTGGCTCAGCAATGCCCCTCTGACACTGCCCACCCCAGGCAGCTCTGTAAAGGTATCTCTCCACACCTCAAGGTTCAGCTCACCCTACCAACCTCTTCTGAGAACTTACACCTCACAAGTGGCACAAGGGATCTGCACTGCCATAGCTGGCCCTTGGATCCAACTGCTTCATACTCTTTCATTCTGAGCTTGTTTCAGAAGGCATGTCTCAGAACAAAGCAGGGCATAGAAAAGAGAGCCCAGGAAGGATATTTGGAGGGGAGAGCAGACAAGGGCAGAGAGGAGGTTTCTTTGGTGGGAACAAAGAGGTGTCACCAGCCCAGGGAATGAGAAACACTCCCATTAAAGACCTGGTCCATCCAGCTCCTTTTTTTTTTTTTTAAAGATTTTATTTATTTATTCATTTATCGCCCTCTTGCTGCTTGTGCTCGCTGGGTCAGCTAACCAGGCCGTGCGTGCGGGCTTGCCTTCACCAGGAGGCCCCGGGAACCGAACCCGGGGCCTCCCATATGGTAAACGGGAGCCCTACTGATTGAGCCACAGCCGCTTCCCATCCAGCTCCTTTATTTAGTCGAAGGTTGAGGAAGACACAAAGGCCCAGAGAAGGAAGATAGACGTGCTTGAACACAGGAAGTACAAGGCAGAACTGAGACTCCTAATCCAGGGCTCTGCCCATTGCCCAGACAAGAGAGAGGGCAGGAAGTTTCATATCAGGGAAAATGCACATTTTGATCCCAAAACCACCATCATCATTCTATGAAATTCCATAAATCCACAAGATGAACCACTTGGCAAATTAATAGAGGAGCCAAATGTTTGGAACTGGCGAGAAAGGCCGAGTTTGGAGCAGGTGGAAAAAGTGAATCAACTGAGTGGGCGGTCCTCCAGAGGGCCTCCAGGGGGCCACACCCATAAGGACTAGATTTACCCAGGAGTGGTTAAGAAAATGGGTTCTGGAGTCCCTCAGACTTGCATTCCTATCCCACCCCAACAATTAGGAGCTGGATGCCATCCCTGGTAAAGTTACTTAGCTCCTCTGAGTCTTAGTGTCCTCATGATAATGTAGGGATGGATAATGGCATCTTCCTCATAGGGCTGCTGTGAGGATTAAATGTAATAATGTATGTGATATATAACCTAGTGCTCACTGGTGATGGTGGTGGTAGTGTCTGAGGGAACCTGCAGACCAGTGCAGTGGAGCCTATAAGGTCACATCTAGGGAAGTGCTCTTTGAGGGCCTTTTGCCAGGCCTCAAACTCTGACTCAAATTTATCTCAGAAAACTGACCAAAGAGGACATTCATTGGAGTCTTATAATCACAGTCCTCAAAGTACAGCTGGCCCCAGCTACTCACCCAATCCTAGATTCAGAGTAGGAATTTCCTTTCCTCACCAGCTCCCTGGAAAGCTTGACTCCTCCCCATGTCAGAGACCATCTTGTGTGGTCAGACAGCCTGTCAGACAGCCTGTTGAAACCTACCTCCTGGCTCTTCTACTTATAGTCCTATCTCTGTCCTCTGGCCATAGAGAATTGAGTGCCTGGTGATAGCTCCTGATGTAGGAGGACAGAGCTTCATTCCTCTTGAACCCTCTCCAGCTCCATCAGCCATGCCATGGCATATTAATAACAATAGCTATCATTTATTGATCAAGAACAAGCAAGTACTGTGTTAGGGGCTAAACATACATTATCTCAGATTCTCACAACAATCTTTCAAAGTAGGTGTCATTAGGATGTTTTTACAGATGAAGAAATGGGTTTCAGAGAAGTTAAGAAACTTGCCCAAAGTCACCCAGTTAATAAGCGGCAAAGCCAAGATGGAAACCCAGGTCCCAGCCTAACCACCCTCTGCTGTTCCTCAGAGACTTTAAGGCTCTAGATATGCTCCAAGCAGGAGAGCTCAGAGGTGGACTGTCACCTCCCTTGTTTTGGATACTATACTCCTTGGGCAGCCACATCTCGCTATTGGTTCTTACTGTACCTGTGGCCTCTTAGCTCTTTCCCCCATTCCTGCTTGATCTTTGCGATCAAATCAGATTGCATTCATTTCTGTGCATTTCCAAATCATTAATGAGACAGAAACCTGAGGTTCACCAATGGAGACTTTCCTACCAGATATCATGAAGTCATTCTGTTCTTTTATACTCAAGTTTTATAGCAACCTAACCAGACCGGGGTCACTGAGGAAGGGGAGTCACTCTGCTCATGTACTGGACCAGGGCAAAAGTGAAGGTGACTGCACTAATATTCTATTCCACAGACAGCCTGGCCCAGTACATGGGATTCCTCATTAGAGCTGTATTCTCTTGGGGAGAGGCTACACATCAGGCACTCAATGGGAGTGTGCAGTGTCCTGTCTCCATTGCAGATTTACAGTCCAAAGGACTGGAATCTTCTTGCATCACAGCCTTCCACATCAGTCAAGCTGGAAGAACCTGGTGTGATGGTATTAGAGGGGTGTTCCCTCCTTCCTGAGGGTGGTAAGACACTAACTCTGACAGGGCTTAGACCCCAGACAAATTTCAGCCTCAATCACAGAGACCTTTCTTTTGGTCTCTCAGTCCTGGTGGCTGCAGTCAGGGTCTCTGCAACCAGGGGTCCCAGTACAGAGCCTGTAACCAAACCTCTGATGGCTCTTCATATGAACTCTAACCCAGTTCATCAGCCCCTCTGAAGCTCCTATCCTTTAGGGAATGGTGCAGGGGAAACCAGTGGTCTGGAAAAGGAAACCTTCAGGTCAGGGACTCCATCTTTCACCTTATGGTTCCAGCACCCAGCATGGGCTATTATCACTGGATGCTTGGTCTGTGATTGAATGAAACTGAATTGGTGTAGTTCCTATTAAGCCAAGGCAGGAGGCCCTCAAAACTCCCTTATTGTGCCATTATCAGGGTCATGGAACAGAGAACTGAGAGGAAATGGATGCACTTCAGACAAAGGAAGCACAACTTTCTTTGAACCGGTTTCTGCTCTGTGGTAGAGCTGGACCATTTCCTGGAACGCTGTTGTGGGAGCTCTCCGAGGTGCTGAACCCAGCCCCCAATCTTCTGTGGATCTCGTCCCTCCCATCCCGTTGCAGACAATACCCATCCTGATGTCTACATTGAAACTCTGCCTCCTAATATAGCTTCCCCTCTGCTGACAGGACTAAAGTAGCCCTTCACTGTCACCCTGTGGTGACCCTCCCTGCAGTGACCCATCACTGTAACTCCCATAATGATCCCCATGCCTATGCTAGTTACACCCACAGTGAGACCCCCAACCATGAACCCTAAGGTGATCACCCTGTGGTGAGTCCTTCATGGCTCTTGGTAAAATCATCCCAGGTTGGCCATACCTATTGACCGATAGGTTTATTGGTTGCTGGTACCTGTGATCAGCTGTGACCTGGTTCTGGCCCTGAAGACTCAAGTAAACCCAAAAGGCTGAAGGTCAAGTGGCATCTCACTTTCTCAGACTCTATGAGTCCTTGCCCCAGGGAGGTGGTGCCTTATCCATACATCCAACCCCCACCTTGAGAAGTCTACCCAGCTCTTCTGAGAAGCATATGTGGCTTTCAACAAGCATATGTGGCCTTCTGTTGCCCCCAGCCCAACAATTTTGAATCCCTGCTAGCCTTCAGACCTATATCAAATTAGAGGGAGGTATGGAATGCCAAAAGCCATGGTAGTTCTTCTCACATTTTCCCACAAGAAAAGAACTATGAAAATCAATACCTCAACATTAGCCCCCTTTTGAAGTGTCTATGAAGCCTTTCCAGATAGCTAGGCTTCTGTGTACCCAAAGGCAAGGCCCTACTTAGTCATTCTCTATGATAGAGCCATGAGAACCCTCACCAAACCTGGGACTCCATAGATGTCAGCTTCCTCGTAGTCCTCTTTCCCATTTTTTTAGCCACTGGGGTCTTTGTCTTCTCCTTCTCTTTGGTCTTTTCCTGCTTCTTGAGCTCCTCTATGTAGGCATCATAGATCTCCCACTAGGCAAGGGCAAGATGAGAGAGATCATCACAGGGCACAATTTTCACCCAGCCAGCTCGGTTTTAGTCTTCAGGGCTTGAGGAGTTGACCTTGTTAACCCCTGTCACATGCCTCCATAGCATCTTCTACTTGGCCCACTGGAATGACACATTCAGTGTCTGTCTTCCCTGCTAATTATTAACTTTAGGATGGGAATGAAGGAGCTTTCAGGGCACCTATGGTCTGCGCTTGTGTACCCTGCAGCCCAGAGCCTGGGTTGCCAGCTGGAGATCAGCATTGTTCCGGCTCTGTAACTTTTACCAGGCAGTACAAATGGGCAACATCAGGCTAGCTCACAGTTTTGTTGACAAGAATCTGAATTAGGAAAATTTAAAAATGTCTCCCCCCATGAGATGGTGTTAAACATATTGGCTCAGGCTGGCTGTCAACAGCACTGACCAGGCCTTCTCAGAGTAAAGAGGAAATAAGGAAAAAGTAAGGAAACCCCTGCTAACTGGGTCTGATAGCAAGAGAGGCCAACAGGATAGGAACAGAGGAAGCAGCAAGAATGTAGGACTGGGCAAATGCCCGAGATCTCACTGTGTGCTCCCTAGAGCTGGGCAGTCACTGCCATCTGGAGGCCAGATGGGCACACCTTACATTTAATAATTCATCCATGGGCCAGTACTCCATACTGCAAATTACATCAACATTTCTTAACTCATTCAGAACCCCCCTCCCAATGACTTCGTGAGGCAACTTGTCATTCTTGCTTTAGATAGAAACTGAAGCTTTAAGGGTGACATGGTTTGCCCAGGATCTTATATTACGAGCAACAGAGTTGGGGCTAGATCTCAGGTTTCCTGGCATCATATCTTGCCCAAACCAGCATGGCCATCCAAAAGGGTCTGCAGGAACACTAAAGGCTACTGACCCCTACCTGGAAGGGTAGGGTCAGAGTGCTGACACTTCAGAGTCAGCCATAGGGTGCCATCAGCTCTGGAGAGTCAATGGGAACAAATACTTGCCCCTGGTCCTTAAGCTCCAGAAGCCATGCCTGTTTCCAGCTTGGGCACCATTGCTCTGGGGACATGTGGCTGGTCCATAGCTCACTGTTTGGGAACCTACTGTCTCATGTGCTGGATGTTCTGAGCCTGGATGCTCAAGGCAATAAGCATGGAGATGAATGGATGTGGAGGACAGACTTCCAGAGAAGTCCTTGACCAGGCCATTCTCCCTTGCTACTGAATGAGATGGGATGCATGGAGATGGCAGGGGTGTGGGGTACAGTGGTGGAATTTTCAGGCTGGCCCAGGATCTTACCTGATTGGCTGTGGCTGAAAAGTTTGTCCTTGGAGGAGGCTCCATTTGGCATTCTCGGTCCTAGAGAACAATGACAACTGGAAACCCACAGAAAGCCCTCAGCTCCTTTTCATTTAACTGAGCAGTATATCCTTGGGAGAAGCATTTTGGTTGGAGCTGAAGGAGGAGTGTGACACAGAGCTGGGGAAGTAAGGAGGGACCTGGGCAAAATACCAAATGATGTATTAATTCTACATTTTTTTCTATTTGGGTTTCCTTAAGAAACCTAAGCTGGAAAGCAGAGGGCAGGGAAGCCTGATCGTGCCCATTTCAACAAAGATAAATTCCAAGTCAAGGGAGGCGGCTGTGGCTCAATCAGTGGGGCTCCCATTTGCCATGTGGGAGGCCCCGGGTTCGGTTCCTGGGGCCTCCTGGTGGGGGCGGGCGTGGTTGGCTGACCCAGTGGGCGCGGGCAGCAGGGGGGGGATGGATGAATAAATAAATAAAATCTTAAAAAAAAAAAAAAAAAAAAAAAAAAAATTCCAAGTCGGGGATGGACAGGTCTGAAAGAAGTTCAGCCAGTGGGCAGCCTTCAGACACAGGACACAGAGGTCAGTCAGGCCATCAGGCTAATGTCCCTCACCCAAAGAAGGCTTCTCCCTAATACTGGGGTCAAACTGGCTCCTAACCACCACCTCCCCAAGACATTGTGGCCTCCTCTCTCCTCTCCAGGTCCTGATTTTAGCTCCTCTTCAAAGCCCAGCTCAAGTTTCAGTCTCTTATTAGAACTTTGTGGCTCCAGCCTTCTTATTGTTCCCTCTGAACTCCTACCTGGATAGCTTACAGGGACCTGAACACATGTTCCCAACTCTCCTTGGAGAGAGAAACCGGCATCTACCTTATCGCCCCTGTCAGGCTAAGGGTGCTGGGGTTGGGATCAGGCCTACTTCTTCCCTGCCATGTTAAATGAAGAGCTTCGAAGTAAATGGGCTGCAGCAGGGTCTGCTCTACCCGGAGAGGGTTGTTGAAGGTCTGAGAGGCCCTCTCACTGAAGTTGAACTGGTTGGTGAGTTTCTGCTCCTTGGGCTGCTTAGGAACCATCAATTCTTCTTCAGTCACTTTTTCAATTGTCTGGGGGAAAAAAAAAAAACCCAGAAGACTAGGATTCAGCTGTGAGAAGGAAGTGGTGGAAAATTGAGCGTGGGGTAAGTTTTGTCTTGAGCTAGGATGGAAGTGGGAGAGGGTGATGCTGCCAGAGGCATTGGCACGTGCCTCTCTAATTGCTCAATTTTAGCACCCTTCCCCCAAATCGCCCCTGAAGCCTCCATTCACAGCTTGAGCTGGAAGGGAGGGATGGAGAGCAATATTGTACTGTACCTCAGCTGCAGGCATATCTGTTTGACTCCCAGCTTCAGCTTCTTTGGGCTCTTCCTCTTCTTCAAGGACTTCTGTTTCTGAAAGAATCATCTTGGCAGATTCCTGCGAACCTTGGTAAGATAAGCTGATAAGTGCAAAGTCCAAGTCCACTCCACCAACCCCCAGCAAGGCAGATCTTCTTGGTTCCTGCCTTTTAGACCCTGCCTGCCCTTGGGTTCTCCTTGGCCTGAGCCTCATGGAGAGGGGCCTTCATGAGGAGTCTGAGAATCTGCTTTAAGCTCTCAGATCTAACCAGGACAGCCAGCTATTGAACTTTGTATATATAGAAGCTCTGGAAATTCTGGCTTAGGAATCTACTCCTTAGAGAGTCCAGAGAAAGGGGACCAACCAAGCTCGAGGCTGCAGCCTCAGGCTAGTCCGGAGTCCTACCTGCCATTAACTCTGAGCGGTAGTGCTGCCGTCGTCCTTCATCCGAGTCTTTGGGGATCAAGTTCCCAACCTGACTAAAGTGAACAGCCAGTTGGTTCACAAAGCCAATAAGCTTATAAGTGCCTTCCTAAGAAGAGAAGGGGTTGAATCAGACAAGGGGTCCCAAAAGGGCCTGGAGGCAGAATATAGTCTGCCTTCGTTCTCTAAGACCAAAGACAGTCTCTTTCTGTTACCAGGTATCTAGTTCACCAAATCTTTAGTCAACTTGAAATCTTCACTGCATTCCAGTTTAAAGGAGGCAAATGAAATCAAGTGTGTGTGTGTGTGTTTTAAGTTTTCATCAAATATTTATTCTAAAATTATTTCCCCTTTCAACCTCAAGTAGCTTTGTGTTTACCTAACATTGGCTCAGGTGCTTTGTCTACTACATCCAGGCCACGGGATCCTGGCTCACTTGCCTGATCACAGACCCCTGGGCAGGTCAGACACAGTCATCAAACATAACTGGTATGGCTCTCTCCCCACACTACTTAGTGGATGCCAAGACTGGAAAGCTCCTCAGAGACAACCAAATACCCAAACCTCCTGTTCTATAGAAGAGGATCACGGAGATCCAGAGAAGGTTTTGCGCTTGTCTAAGTCACACAGAAAATGAGAAACAGGAATAGGCTTAAAGTCCAGGCAACCTAGTTCATTCATTCTTCATCAAATATTTTTGAACAGGTGCAATGTGCCAAGTATATTCTAGGAGCCTGGGATATAAAGCAGAGCAAAAACAAAAATGATCCCTGGTTTCTCTAGACTGCCTCCTCATTGATCAGCATCCTAGGAACCACTAAACTTGACTTTTGAGACCAGGGGTCCATTCTTCCTCTTAAACAGTGCTGATCAGCCTTTTTCAAGTCATAGCATGCATAAAAAACATATTTGTATGGCACACTGGGGTAAACTCACAGCCAGAGGCAACAAGCCCATGGGCTCCAGATGTCCCGGACCCACCTTCCGTTGGAGGGCTGAAAGGACCACTATCTCTGCACACAGGTTGGGAAGCCTGCCTTTATAAAGTCACCACTCTCAGTAACTCAGATGGATGAGGAGATGGGACAGTGTAGTGGTTAAGAGCATGGCCTTTGGAGATGGGCAGAGTTGGATTCAAATCCTAATTCTGCCCCTTATTATCTGTATGACCTTGGGCTTAACCACTTTAAGCTCTTATTTCCTCATATATGAAAATATTGCTCTCTAATTTTCAGGAAAGCTGTAAATATTGAAAATAACGAAAACAATCTATTGACACGGTGCCTGACACATACATGCTCAATAAAAACAGCAACTATTATGATTATGATGGAGATTCCTATAGAATTAAATTATCCATACAGTTGTCATTTGAGATTTAGCCTTCATCCTGTCCCCAGCAGTTGACTGGGACCTTCCTCTTCAATTTAGGGATAGAATTCATACTCCATTGCCTCTGATGAAGGAGGGAGATATACCTAGATCATAACCATCTATCTCTCTACTCCAGCACTTCTATGGAATGTCATAGTTTTGGAGATCTAAAGCCCTTGGATCCAAAGCAAAGGAACAATGGGACAGAGATAAGCTCTGGAGGAAAATGCCAGGCAGGCCTGGGAGTTTGCTGGGAGCTTGGGTAAGGTGAGACCCACTGGGAGCCTAGGGCTACCCAGCTAGCAGTTGACTCAAGGAAACCTTTCCTAATAATTGAGCTTTTCAGGCCTCAAGAGGAGTGCACTGCTAACTGACAAGGTGGTGCTGATTCTCCACTTGCAGCGTGCCTCCCCTAGGCAGGCACCCTGAGTCCTGAAGAGACCCTCTTTCAGATGCCAGAAGGACAGGGACCCATGGAGGGCAGGAATCTCCAGCATAACCTCAGGGAGGCAAGGCAGCTTCCCTCTGGCCCACTGCTCCTTTACAGGTTGCCCAGGGGAAGCCAATAGCATAACCCATGGGCAGTACCTCTCAAGAAAAACATTTTGATTTGTCCCAACCTCTTTGTGGACAGGTAAACTATAAATCTTAAATAAGAAGCTGTGTATTCAAGAAACTGTTTGCAAAAACATGTGCATGAATGTTTATAGCAGCATTATTCATGATAACAAAAAAGTGGAAATAATCCAAATGTTCATCAACCAATGAATGGATAAATAAAGTGTGCCATATTTATACAATGGAATATTATTCAGCAGTGAAAAGGAATGAAGTACTGACACATGCTACACCATGGAGGAACCTTGAAAACATTATACTAAGTAGAAGAAGCCAGACACAAAGGCCCACATATTGTATGATTCCACTTATATGAAATATCCAGAATAGGCAAATCTATAGAGACAGAAAGTAGGTGGTGGTTACCTAGGGCTGAGGGGCAGGGGTTGTGGGGTGACAGCTAAGAAGTGAGGATTTCTTTTTGAGGTAATGAAAATGTTTTAAAATTGATTGTGGTGACCTCTCTCCTACATTGGAGGTCTCTAGGATCGAATCCTGGTGAAGACTGGAGGAGGAGGACGAGAAGAGAAGGCAGGAAACAGACACGGAGAATTGCTCAGCGAATGGACACAAAACAGAAAATGGGGAAGGGGGTTTTAAAATGGATAAAGTAAATAAATAAATCTTAAAAAAAAAAAATTGATTGTGGTGATGGTTGCACAAATCTGTTAATATACCAAAAGTCATTAAATTATAAATTTTAAATGAGCAAATTCCACAGTATGTGAATTACATCTCAATAAAGGAGGGAGGGAGGGAGGGAGGGAGGGAGGGAGGAAGGAAAGAAAGAAAGAGAAAGAAAGAAAAGAAAGAAAGGAAGGAAGGAAGGAAGGAAGGAAGGAAGGAAGGAAGGAAGGAAGGAAGGAAGGAAGGAAGGAAAGGAAGGAAGGAAAGAAAGAAAGAAAAGGGAGGGAGGGAGGGAGGGAGGGAGGGAGGAAGGAAGGAAGGAAGGAAGGAAGGAAGGAAGGAAGGAAGGAAGGAAGGAAGGAAGGAAGGGTTAATAGTGGCTGTCTCCGGGGAAAGGGACAGGAGAAGGAGGGAGGTTTAATTTTCACTGTTTGCTCTCTTGAATCTTTTGAAATTTGTACCATGGGTTTCTATTACATATTCAAAATAATTATATATGTTAAAGAAGCAATGTAATGTTGCCTTGAAGTCAGACAAACTAGTTCAAATCTTGCTTTGAATTCTGGTTATGTGACCTTCGTCATTTGCCTTATCTGATAGAACGTCAGTTTCCAGAAAATGAAGACAATAATAGCTCCTATATCAAAGAGTTATGAGGACTAAATGAGATATCCTGCATAAGGGGTCTAATATAGGACCCAACATACACACCGTAAGCATGGAAAAAATGAATCTTAAAATAATGAAATGAAAAAAAAAAAACATATGTATCACTTCTACTTTAGCTCAAAAACGTATCCTGAAGTTCTCTACAGTCAGTACCCACAGAGCTGACCTTGCGATGGCTGAAAACAGTGTTGCCCCCCTTACAGATATGCTACATACGGGTCTACCAAGTGAGAACGTGTCCACACCATGTGTACCAAAGGAAGGTCGAAGGTCCTCATGGGGTCACCTGCCCGGCTGTGATACCAGGAGATACTGAAAACAGAGCCTGCTGGGCCTTCCTCCCAGGTGGCAATACTGGATAAAAGGCCAGCTCCTTCTTGAATGACTTGTCCAGAGGGGAGTTTGTATTTCACTCGGGTGTCTGGCTGAAAAAAACCCAGGTTCTGAAGACCGGAAAGTTGATGTGATTGAAAGACAGGTTGCACAAATTGGAAAAGTATTCAGATTTCTTGAAAACAGTGGGCTCTGCAGAGTGCTTAAGACACTTAAGATCACAAGAAAAATTATTAAGAAACTTCAAAAATATCTGGAAGACTCCATGTAAAACCCCAGGTTCCAGCCACTGGCTTCAGTTTAAAGGCAACTTCCTGTCAAATAGCTGAGAAGCTTTTACAATGGAGCAAGTACCCTTCAGAGCCAAAGAGCACTTACCTAGAAGCCTTAGCCCAGAAGGGGTGACTTACTTTGAAGCTGTACCTGACGATGTTCTGGGGTGCGTGTGGGTTGTTGGCCGTCAGTATCCGGGTGAATTCCTCCTTTAGCTCCTAAGGCAGAGAATACCAAAAGGGTTACATGGAAGGCTCCCCCATTCCCTCTGAGGCTTGCGAGGACACCCCCTCCCCAGCATGTCAGCAGACATCTCATACTCAGGATCTGTGCAGGCTCCTAATCAGTACTATGGAAGAGCACATTTCTGAAGCTAGAAGAGGTGAAAGGAGCAAGAGTAGGATGCCATTCACTCACCGCATCAGTCAACTCCAGCTGGTCAGGGGGTCTGACCGTGATTTTGGACTGGGTCCATTCATCCGCCCCTTCTCCCACATCAGTCCCCGAATCTTCATCCTGGACAAAAACCTCATGTGAAGGTCAGGAGTGCCTTACCCTGCTTGGACAAGCAAGCAGTGCTGTAGAAAAACCCTTCATTCACAAATCTTCTGAGAAGCCAAGCTCATAGTATGCAAAATGTACAACAGACCAGTTATGGAAGAGTCCAAAGGAACTGCTCAGGCCAGAGTTTTGATTGTCTGAAAGAACATGGCCACCTCAGTCTAGGACTGAGGGCTTAATTGGAACACTCATGTGGCACCAGTAGTGGGACCAGAAGAACGGGTCCATACATCCCGTAAGCTAATGTCCAGGACTGGCCACCAAAGGCAGGGCTTTATGCAAAGTGGCTTAGACATCAAGAAAGGATGCCAAGCAATTCTTTAAGCTATTTCAACTTTAATTTATATTTTATCTTCTAATTTGCCACCTTAAAGTTACTCTGAAAGCAAAGCTCTCTTGTACTTGGTAACTTTAGGACTTCTTGGAGAAAAAATATCAATGACTAGAAGTTTTGCCTTTCCTGCTAGACATTACCAAAGTTGTCTATGACATACCAAAAATGTTCACCGTCATTAGTAATCAAAGATATGTAAAATAAAACAATGCCATTTTTTTACTCTAAAACTGGCAAAATGAAAAACAAATAACCAAACAAAACCAACATCCAGTGTTAGTGAGGTTGTGGAAAAATGGCTACCCATAAATTAGCACAACCTTTCTGAAGATCAATTTGGAAAAATTTATCAAAAATCTAGTAAGTGTTTATACTCTGTGAGCCAAAGTTCTACTGATAGGAATTCATATTGAAATATCCATGAATATGCCCCAAAATTTAAGTGCATGAATGTTTGTTGGAGGATTGATTATAATAGTGAAAAAAAGAAGAAACATTAACTGTCCAACAATGGGGCACAGTTGAACAAATTACAGTGTGTCTGAAGGAACATATGGTTAAATATTATGCAGTAAGTTCAAATGATGCTATAAAAGTCTATTTCTTGGCAATGGAAGGTATTCTAAATACATTATGTGAAATGTGAAAAGCAGTTTATAAAATAACATATAGTTTGATTTCATTTAAAAATAAACCCATGCAATTTTTATATATGCATAAAAATATCCAGGAGGCTATAACATAAAATGTTAGCTGAGAAGTTATTTATCCCTGGGTGGTGGGTTTAAGGGTGGTTTTATGTTCTTCTTCTTTCTTTTTCTTTAATAAATATATAGGTAGAAGTAAAATATACAGGTAATATTTTTTAACAACAACAACAAAATGCTTTTAGCATCTTGCTGAGAAACTGTGGTGGTCTTAGCACTTACTCTCTTCCTTGTTCCTCTGCCCATACTGATGCTCTGAAGGAAGAACAGAAACAGAAGGTTGTCATGATAAGTGAATCACAGAGGTTATATCATAAATGGTATGACAGTGAGGCTTCCATCCAGGGAGCTCGCAGACAAAGCACATGGCGTTTTCCCAAGCCTCAAAAACAGTACTCTCAGAAACAAAATGTGCTTCTTGGCCCAGCCAAGGAGGGCCTACAGCTCCCATAAGAGCGAGCAAATAACTAAGCACTGGGCATTTCGTATTCAGAACTAGTTCAACTAACATTTTTGGAGCATATATATATATATATATTTTTAAGATTTTTTAAATTTATTTATTCATTTATCCCCCCCTTGCTGCTTGTGCTCGCTGGGTCAGCCAACCACGCCATGCGGGCGGGCCTGCCCCCACCAGGAGGCCCCGGGAACCGAACCCGGGGCCCCCCATACGGTAAACGGGAGCCCCACTGATTGAGCCACAGCCGCTTCCCTTTGGAGCATATTTTAAGTGCTCAGGTCTGTTTTAGGCATTAAGGAGGTTTTGAGGGCAGAATATATTCATAAACGTTTGTTTGGAGTTAAGGTAGTTTATCTGTTTCCTTATGAGCAGATACTTTATCTGTTTTGTCCACTGCTGAATCCCCAGAATCTAGAACTGTACTTAGAACAGAGTAGGTATTCAAAATATGCATTGAGTAAATGAATGAATGCCATCAGAACTCATCTGTAATCATGACCCTAAGCAGTGTTTTTCCTCTCAGGACCTCAGTTTCCTTGTCAGTAAGATGAGGAGGATTAGATATGATGACCTTCTAGTTCTAACATGCTAAAATTTTATGTTCCCAAGAACAACATGCTCAATTCAATTTTTTAAACATTTGTCAAGTATCTATTTATGTGCCAGGCACTAGCCTAAACAGTGGGACAAAGACAGAGAAAGATGAGGTCCCTCCCCCAATTTGCTCAGGGTCCTAGAGGAAAGACAAGTGTGATCAGTGCTTGTCACTCACTTACTCACTCATTCACTCACTCAGTCTTTGTTCCCTTGAAAGTCTGCTCTGTGCCAACAATAGAGATCTGTGTGCACAGGATGCTGTAGGAGTGCACAGGGGTACGTACCCAACCTGGGGTGGACAGGAAAGGCTTCCAGAGGTAGAGATTTTTTGAAGGACAAGTATTGGTTGTACGGGTGGAGAAAATACTTTTCAGAGGGACTGTTCAGGAGAAAACAGCATGTACAAAGGCAAAAGGAGAACAATGATAAAGGTAATAAAATGTTTCACCAAACAACAAAGAAGCAAACAAAAATCCTATTCTGTATAGACAGAACAAATAGGGGTTTCAGAAGATCAAGCAAGAAGTAGATTAGTGAAGGCTGGAGATGTGAAGGAGGAGCTCTTTGAAAAAGAGACCTAGGGCCTTGAAGGAGGAGTCAAGGCAGCAGAGGAGTCAAAGAGAACTCATTGGTGTAAGAATGACAGATGGCACATTGAAATGGACCTCTGCTTCCAGCCTGTCACTGACCTCCGGTGTGATTTTGAGAGTCTCAGGCCTTTGGTTTCCAAAATGCAAAGTGAGCGAGTTAGACTAGATGGGTTCTTACAGCTCTTCTATGACAGGGTCTTTGGGAAAGCTTTTGATGGTAGAGGGGAGGAAAGGGACTCCTATGGGGAGAGAAAAGCATGTCCCAGCATGGGCTGGGATTATTGTCAGTTGAGTGAGCAGCAGGATTCAGATTTCTGCCAGGTTGCCAAGGTTTCCAGTGATGGGAACCCTTCTCTGAGGCCAAACTGAATGAGCCAGAAATCTGCTTTTCTTTGAAGGGTCTCTGATCCCTACGGTAATGGGATAGAAGCGTTACAACGTCCAGCAGCTTTCTAGCCCAAAACAGAGCACTGAAGGGCCAATCCCAACCCAAACCACCACCCTTAAATGGAAAACGAGATCTAGTTACCATTGCCCCCTGTAAACATGTCTGTAAAACTTTTATCTGGCAATAAAAGAACTGACAAGGCAATTGGAGTGTAATTGTTTTTGGCAGTTGGAAATATTTCAATTAACACACTATAAAAGCCACACTATAATAAATGCAAAACAGGCCAAGGAAACCAGCTACAGCCCTGACTTCCCAACCATGGCAAAGGAGAATGAATGTCAGGCTGCCACTTTGGGCCCTTGGTCTTCTAGAAGAAGCCTGAGACAGACAAGCCTCAATTGCTGGAAAACTCTTGATGGTTCCTCCCAGCAGTCATCAAACCACAGACGAAGAAAGCCCAAGCTCACTCTCTTGGCCCTCAGAACTCTGTCATCTGGACCCAAGTCTCCATTCCAGTCTGCTCTCTACCCATCATGTGTTAGAGTTTGAGATGCAGCCTAATGTGGCTACTCACAGTTTCTAAGACTGGTTTGTGCTTTCCCACTGCTGCACCTTTGCTTTTTACTCCTCCTGTCAGGAACACCATCTTTCTTTTCCTCCTTCCTGCCACACCATCTGTGCCTAACAAAGCCCTCCCCAAATAGCCTCTGCTTACTCGTCCTTTATCTAACTCCTTCTGCCTTACATACTTTCTCCTACCTCCCTCTATTCTTTCTTTCCTCACTTTGAGAAAGGCTTACCTCTACCTTCCATCACAAGCATTGGCTGGTGAATATGGATGAAATGTATCTTTTAATAGACACTGTTGTCTCTGGGTTTTGGTCCACAAACAGGTACAATATTATGAAAAGAAACAAAATCACTGCAGTACACATGGGAGGCAGCTTGGAGATTCCAGCAAGGGAGGCCTACCATTCTCATATTATTAACCACAGAAGGCCCTCTTCTCTCAGGTAGATCATTCTCTTTGGCTGAGGGAGGATGTCTATTGAGGAGTAAGGAAGAGGAAATCCACCTAGACCACTGTGGTGGCCAAATTAACACTGGTCATCAACAGGGTAATTCATGTCCCAGCCTGAACTCCTTTACAGTAGAGCATTTTTATGTTCTCACTACAGATTTCAGTGTGAGCATCCTGGGGGCAGGAATTGTCTCTACTGTGTCTTTTTCATCTTTGAACCACTAGTACAGAGACTGGCACTTGGATGGAGTGCATCTATTCTTACAAAGGTCACTGGTGACATCTCAGATGCCTAGTGGGTCACTTCTTAGTTCTCTTATAGGATCTGACATTGCTGAGGGACCCTCACTCCTTCTTGAAACGTCTCCACCTTCGTTTTCATGTTACTGATCTCTTCAATGGCTCCTTCTCGATATCCTTCACCGGCTCATTTTTCTCCACTAATCTCCTAAATATCGGTGCCCCTCCAGAGGCCCTCTGTTCTTCTTACTCTACACGCTCTCCTTGGGTGCCCTTATCCCCACCCATAGCTTCACCTTCTGCCTTATGATGAAGAGACTCAAATATATTTCATGTGCAAATATTCTCGCTGCCCTGATTTTGTGATAATCAGGGTAGACTAAACATTCGCTATATTAGAAACCATGCATGTTTCCCCAGACTTAATTTTTCTCCCTAGGTCTGGTTTTTATTTTTTATTTATTTATTTATTTATTTATTTATTTATTTATTTATTTATTTTTTACCGGGAGGGACCGGGGATCGAACCCCGGTCTCTCCATATGGTAGACGGATGCCGAACCTCCTGAGCCACATCCGTTTCCCTAGGTCTGGTTTTTAGAATGCTGGTGATAAACTAAGCCTGATTTATTATATGACCATCCTGTATGGGAAATGACTGTAACTCTAGGTATCTTTGGTCAACCTTAGGAGATATAATAGGGGGATGGATGTGGCTCAAATTGTTGGGCATCCATCTCCCACCTGGAGAGACCTGGGTTCGATCCCCGGGACCTCCTGGTAAAAATTTAAAAAAAAGAAAAATATAGAAGGTATGTGGCTGTGCTGTCAGGCCCCAAAAGCGGGTGAGCCCCCAGGCCCCATGCACAGGTGCACTGTCAGGCCCTGTATACGGGTGCGCCGATAGGCCCCGTGAGCGGATGAGTCCCCCAGGCCCCATACACGGGTGTGCTGTCAGGCCCCATGAGCAGGTACGCTGTCAGGCCCCGCAAATGGGTGTGCCATCAGGTTTCATGCACGGATGTGCCACCAGACCCCATGAGCGGGTGAGTCCCCCAGGCCCCATGCATGGGTGTGGCGCCAGGCCCCGCAAGCCAGGCAGCAAGATGATGATGTAACAGGAGAGTGACACAAGGGAGAGCCAAGATGAGACATGCTGAAAAACCAGGAACTAAGGTGGCGCGGTAGGACACCTCTCTCCCACATCGGAGTTTCTGAGGCTTGAAACCCAGTAAAGACAGATGGAGAAGGATGAAAAGAGAGGGCAGGAAATGGACCCAGAGAGTTGCCCAGCGAATGGACACAAAAACAGCAAAAACAGGGCGGGGGGTAAAAATGGATAAAAATAAATAAACAAATCCTTAAATAAATAAATAAATAAATATATATATATATATATATATATATATATATTTTTTTTTTTTTTCATAGTGTAGCTGTCTCAGAACCTCAGGTGCAAATTGGTGACAAAGTACTCAAACTCAATGTCTTAAAAACCTATCTCCACACAACAGCCTCAGCAAGGTTTGGGACAGCACCCCATAAAAAAAAATAGAAAGAAGCAAACAAACCAAAAAAACCCAACTTCATTATGTTTTTTTTTTCCACCCCAAACTGCCACTTCTTCCAGTATTCCCCATTTTGCTCAAGTACGCCACCATCTACTCAGTCACCCAGGTTAGAACTTGGGAGTCATCAAAAGACACCTGCCATGGGAAGCGGCTGTGGCTCAATCAGTAGGGCTCCCGTTTACCATATGGGAGGCCCCGGGTTCGGTTCCCGGGGCCTCCTGGTGAAGGCAAGCCTGCCTGCATGGCGTGGTTAGCTGACCCAGCGAGCACAAGCAGCAAGGGGGGG
>JAKSZT010037198.1:6181660-6296445 GCA_026826555.1 Tolypeutes matacus
AAATATATATGCATATATGTGTATTTGGTTACAAAAATGTTATTTATATATATATATATATATATACATATATTTTAAGAGGTGCTTAGATTACCTAACAACTCTCTTTAATATCTTTGATAACTGCTTTCTACGCTCTTATTTCAAGCCCTTACTATCTCTCCACTCTAATAAGTATAGTATCATTATCATTTTCAGGTATTGAGTCCTTACTCTGTACCAGTCATTTACTAAGCTCTGTGTGCATTATCTATTTAATCCTCATGACCACCCTCTGAGTTAGGAGCTATCATTATTCCTATTTTACAGATGAGGAAACTGAGACATACATAGATCAAGCAACTGGCTCAAAGGTGACCAGGATTTGAATGCAAACTCTTAATCACTATCTATAAAGGAACTTTCTAAAACATAAAATGAATCCCGCCATTCTCCTGATTTAAAACCTTCAAGGGCTCACAATTAACCATGAGATGAAGCCCAAGCTCTCTAATATGGCATCCAACTCATCTTCTGCTTGATCCCTCCCACAGCCACACTCAACCACATACAATTGTCTCTAAGTTTATGTAGGAAAGAGCAATGTAAGCAAGGAGATAGCCTATGTGCCAGGTTGTCAGATATGTCTCCCAAGCCTTGGGCAGGTAAGAGTGACTGATCCAAGAGGAGCTGCCTACTCTGGCATAGAAAGGGAACCATATAAAACACCTCCCCTTTTCTTCCATGTTCATAGATTTCTTTTGTGAACCACCTGCCTTCACTGCTCTACACCAAGCATCTCGCTCCCCCTTCCTCAAGATCATCGTGTCAGGTCACCATTAACATCCTTTTGTCAGGCCAGCTTTCTGCATGGGTCCTCCTGACCTGTCAAGATGCCACTTTGCTCTTCCAGCACTCTTCTGGTCCCTCCTAGCTTGGTCCAGATCTGAGGATTGTCCCTTGAGGGTGGGGCGAGGTCCTAAAGAAGTCTAGAAAGCTGTAGAGGAGCTGAGAGAAACTGAGAAAGCTGACAAGAGATATTCTCAAGCTCAGAGTGACACACCAAGAACAGATGTTTGAAGTCCATTAGCCTGGCACAATCTGCAGAGGGGAATAGGGCAGGCAGAGACCAGATGATCACCATCATAATCTCCAGCTGTAGCGTAGTGAGCACTTGCTAAAGGTCAAGCATTCTGGTAGGCATTGTACAGTTATTATACCCAATCCTCACAGCCTCTCTGCAAAGTAGGTGTAACTATTCCCATTTTAAAGACAAAAACACTGAGAATTGTGCAGATCAAATTAAATGGCCAATGAGAAGGTACTTTGAAAACAAAAATTCTAGTCAATGTAAGAGATGATGATGATGATGATGATGATTATCATTATTATTATTACCATCCCCTATTGGATATTTACCTGCACTTAGTCCTGCTTTGGTGCATGACCCACTGAGCAGTAGAAGCGACTCTTCTGTACTTGAGTATATTTTACAAGTAAATAGATCAAAATTTCTTAAGCTGTTTCCTATCATGAAGACATATTAAATAAAATGAGTATGTGATTAGATGTAGCCATGGAGCCCAAGTGTGGTCTTTGAAGTCATCCATACTAGGTC
This sequence comes from Tolypeutes matacus, assembly GCA_026826555.1. Lineage (NCBI taxonomy): Eukaryota > Metazoa > Chordata > Mammalia > Cingulata > Chlamyphoridae > Tolypeutes > Tolypeutes matacus. The sequence continues at coordinate 6,183,258 of JAKSZT010037198.1, forward strand.
TGAGTCCTCAGTCTGCTACCTGTTGGCTCTACAATTCCGGGCAAGTTCCTTGTCCTCTCTGAGCCTCAGTAACCTTATCTGTAAAATGGGTATTATAATGACATTCTCTCAGACAATCATGAGCTGTGACAGAAGATTAAATGAGTTGATGCACATTAAGTGCATAATGCTGTGCCTAACCAGTTTGTGCCCATTTATAGATCCTGCTCTGCCCTCAGTCATGCAGTATCTCAGTGGTTCTTTGCCTACTAGGAAGCAACCGTCTTAGGGTTGCTCACATCTCCACCGAAGAGTTCAGTGCTGAAACATGATTGTTCCTGGAAAGAGGGGCTCTTGGAAGCAGGCAAACCCACAGACGCTGCATCCTCCTTCCTGGGGCTCAGGAGACTTCATTTACCATTTCTGTTGTGTTGGTCCTTATTTTAAAACTTACTAACAGGTTCCCATTAAGCTAAATTGAAACTAAATACCTCACCAGCTTGCAGTTTCCATTTCTAAAAGGGTTAGAGCTCTTAGTCCCAAAGGAACAGTAATTCACTAACAAATCTTCCTCCAGCTACAAAGAATGTATTTCAAATCCCTGAGCCTAGTGCAGTGTCCAAAGCACACAGAAGGCACTCAATAAGTCTAGTTGAAAGGGACCTCAAAATTCTGAAACAGTAGTATGCAGGGTAATAGGCACTATCACACACGGTTGGTAAGAGGGGCAATTGATACAAACTTTTTTGTAGGGTAATTTGGCAATACCGCTCAAAATTTAAAATGCACATAGCCCTCAATAAGCAACTTCACTTTCTAAATTTTTTCCTATAGAAATACTTACACAAGTACAGAGGATGTATGTACAAAATTGCTCACTGTGGCATTATTTGTAATATTTTAAATGGTAAAAACTAAATATTCACCAATGGGCCTAGTTAAAGAAATTATGGTGTATATAAAGCTATCCAATCCAATTTGGATGCCTTTTATTTCTTTTTTTTTTTTCTTTTTTTCTAATTGTTCTGGCTAGAAATTTCAGTACAATGCTGAATAGCAGTGGTGACAGTGGACATCTTTGCCTTGTTTCTGATCTTAGAGGGTAAGCGTCAGTCTTTCACCACTGAGTATGATGTAAGTGGTGGGTTTTTCATATATGTCCTTTATTATGTTGAGGAAGTTTCCCTCTATTCCTAGTTTTCTAAGTGTTTTTATAAAAAAGGGGTGCTGGGTTTTGTCAAATGCCTTTTCTGCATCACTTGAGATGATCATGTGTTTTTTTCCCCTTTGTTCTCTTATTCTGGTGTATTAATTGATTTTCTTATGATGAACCACACTTGCATACCTGTGATAAAATCCCACCCAATCATGGTGTATAATTCTTTTAATGTGCTGTTAGATTCAGGTTTGCTAGTATTTTGTTGAGGATTTTTGTATCTATATTAATAAGAAGTATTGGTCTGTAATTTTCTTTTCTTGTGGTATCTAGCTTTGGTATTAGGTGATATTGGCCTTGTAGAATGAGTTAAGGAGTGTTCCCTCCTCTTCAATTTTTTGGTAGAGTTTGAGCAGGATTGGTGTTAATTCTTCTTGGAATATTTGGTAAAATTCACCTGTGAAGTCCTAGGCTTTTCTTTGTTGGGAGGCATTTGATTACTGATTCAATCTCTTTAATTGTTCTATGTCTATTGAGATTGTCTTCTTCTTGAACCAGTTTTGGTAGTTTGTGTGATTCTAGGGATTTTTCCACTCATCTAGGTTACCCAGTTTATTGGTGTATAGTATTCTTTTATAATCCTTTTTCTTTTTTTAAAAAATTTTTTTCTTTTTTTCTTTTTGAGGTACTGGGATCAGAGATTGAACCCAGGACTTTGTATATGGGAGGCCAGCACTCAACCACTGAGCCACATTGGCTCCCCTTGTGTTGGTTCCCTCATCTATTTGCTTGTTGTTTGCTTGTTATTTGCTCGTTTTCTTTAGGAGGCACCGGGAACCGAACCTGCTTAAGCCACATCTGCTCCCCTTTATAATCCTTTTTATTTCTGTAAAGCCAGTAGTAATGACCCCGCTTTCATTTATGATTTTAGTAATTAGAGTATTCTCTTTTTTCTTAGTCAATCTAGCTAAAGCCTTGTCAATTTTGTTATTCTTTCCAAAAAAAAAAAAAACAATTTTGGTTTCATTGATTTTCTGTTTTTTCACCCCCCAAGTCTCTATTGCATATGTCTTTGCTCTAATCTTTATTATTTTCTTCAATTTGTCTCAAGTTATTTTCAAATTCCCTTGTGATTTTTTTCTTTGACCCAAATTTTATTTCAGTATGCTGTTTAATTTCCACATATTTGTGAGTTTTCCAGGTGTCCTTCAATTATTTATTTCTAATTTCATTCTATTGTTGTCAGAAAAGATACTTTGTATGCTTTCAATCTTTAAAAATTTGTTACGACTTGCTTTGTGGCGTGCTTGACTTTTCAATGTTGACCAACTTTGTATTTTTAGGCTAAACCCCACTTGGTCTAATATATTATTATTTTTATATATTGTTGGAATAGAATTGCTGATATTTTTGTTAAGGGTTTTTTTTGCATATATGTTCATGAGGGATATATACCTGTAATTTTCTTTTCTTGTAGTATCTTCAATTTTGATATGAGGGCAATGATGGCATCATAAAATGAATTGTGTCTTGTTCCTTCCTCCTCTATTCTTTGAAAGGCTTTGTGAAAGATTTGTACTATTTATTCTTCATATATTTGATACAATTCATCCATGAAACCATGTGGGCCTGAAGTTTCTTTGTGGGAAGATTTTAAATTATGAATTCAATTTCTTTAATAAGTATGGGGTTCTTATTTTCTATTATTTCTTCTTGTGTCAGTTAGGGTAAATTGTGTTTTTCAAGAAATGTGTCCATCAATCTAAATTGTTAAATATACTGGCATAAAGTTGTAGATAATATTCCCATATTATCCTTTTTAATGTCTGTAAGAGTTGTAGTGGTATCTCATTTTTCATTCTTGTACAATTGTGTGTCAGGGAGGGCTCTCCAAGTAGCCAGAGCTATGTATGAGTAGGGCACAACAATTGTCTGCTGTTCTTTCTTTATATCTTGATAAGCCTTGCTAGGGTTTATAAATTTTATTAAACTTTTCAAAGACCCAACTCCAGGCTTTGTTAAGTTTCATTATTGTTACTATGAAACAACGAAATAAATGGAATCAATTAAATAAATCTTCATTATTTCCTTCCTTCTCCTTACTTTGGATTTAATTTGTTTATCTTTTTTCTAGTTTCTTAAGATTGATATATTCCCACAGGTCACTAAGGCTCTCTTAAATTATTTTTTCAATCTTGTTTCTCTCTGTTCTTCAGATGTGATAATTTCAATGGGTCAACTGTTAGGCCCATCCAATTAATTTTTCATTTCAGATATTATACTATTATACTTTACAATTTTTCCATTCTTCTGCTTAAGTTTTCCATCATTAAGACACTATTTTAAGTCCTTAAATATATTTATAATAGCTGCTTTAAAATCATTGTCTGCTAATTCCAACATCTAGATTGTCTCACTGGGATCCTTCTCCCTGTGCCATTAGCAAGAAATTGTCCCCAGGAAAAGAGTGGGACAAATGTGTTAAATGTGTTACTCATGTTTGGTGTTTTCCTTCCCTGAAGAATTACTGTTCTGTGTTATCTATATATGGTTCATATATACAGTGTTCAGATTTATAGTTCCTTACAGTAAGAATGTTGCCTCATATATTGTGTTCAAGTTTATGTTCTCTAGAGTAGGAGGGTAAGTCTAGTACTAATTGCTCCATCATGACCAAAGTTTTTAAAAGTTATATATAAAATGTGTTTTAGTTTAAAATTCATTGCAAAAAATGTGCTATTTTTAAAAATCATACAATAAAGGCTTTGTAAATGACTGAACCTTTTGTAATATAAATATTAGCCCTGAATGAAGGTACTGGATTGGAAGAAATCTGAGCCCCTTCCTGCACAACTGATGAGAAAGAGAATTACCAGAAGCAACAGAGAGTTACTTTGGAGTAAAGCAACTTATATCTTACACTGGAGGAGCCAAGGAAGGACCATACCTCTTTTCTAGACAACCTGCCCTACTCATACACAGCTCTGGCTACTTAAAGAGCACCTCCCTGACACAGCCTAGCATGACCAGAGGAACTGTGTCAATCACGTTTCTTCTCCAAGAGTTTGAACTGGGACTACAGAAAAAACTAGCAGATGGGTGGAGAGACTGATGAAGATACTTGTGAAGCAGATAGAAGCCAGAGGGGCCATGCTGAGCTAGACACGCACTACAGTTATGAGGGAGAAGAACCTATAGAGGAGGTGGCTGATTGGTGAGTGAGAATGGGGAATGAAACAGAGTTGATAAGAGAAGTAGAGATGCCATGAGAGAGATGGAGAAAGTATTGGTCCCTACAACTGTCTCAGAACTAATAGCTTTCCAATTCTAATTCTAGGCTATCTGTGTATTTGTAACACTCACCCACAAATCCCCACATTCATACCTTCACTCTTTTTTTTTTTTTTTTTTTTTTACCGGGAGGTCCCAGGGATCGAACCCGGGTCCTCCATATGGGAGACGGACGCCCAACCATTTGAGCCACATCCATCCCCCCATACCTTCACTCTTCACTCACCCTTTTTTTCCTTGAGGTAACTTGAAAGAGCCTCTGTTCTTTGCTACTTAAAAAGCTTAAATAAATCATATTTGCCTTAGAGTTTTTCAGGTTCGTAAAGGGCAGGAAGAGTAGGAAGACTTGGGCATTCCAAGCAGAGGAAACAAAATCATTAATAAAGATACAGAGGCATGGAACCATGTAGCTGCCCAGGGATTAGCAAATTATTTTATCCACTTCAATTTGTCCCAAAACAAGATTTGAGACTGAATACATGGCACATTGAAAAAATAAGCAAGTGAGAAAATGGATGTGAAGTAAAAATAAGGGTAGGATACACCAGGGGTAGGGTATCTACACATAATTAACAGAATTAGGCTGCTTTGACTAGGCAAAGAAGGCATGAACAGCTTCTTCTATAATGCTAGAAAGAAAAGTTAGTGGTTAGAGTATTATAGTATATACCTTTCTGTCATTCAGTTTTTCACTCATCAACTAATTTATTCAGTCATCATCCATTCATCCAGTATTTCTTAAGGATCTACTGTGTACCAGGTTCTGGGATGGCAGCTAAAGAAGAGTCAGGGTTGAGTTGTTCCCCATTCCCAAGGTTCTCAAATCTAGGAAGGGAGATAAATGGAGGACATAAACGCATCATACAAACCAGAATCCAGTGAGCTCCATGAATAGGACAAAGTCCTATGAGACATGAAGCAATGAAACCAAAGTTTGATCAACAGCCTTGTCTTTTTCTTGCTTCTCTATGTAATTCTGCCAGTGCTCAGTTATTGTGAAGATTGAATGCTTCATAGAAATTCCTAACTGGCAGAAAACAATTTCATGTGGCTTGTTCACAGCTGGAGCCAGAGAATCAAAATTACTCTTTAGCATCAGCTTACAGGCTGCAAAGCCCAAGGATGAGCAAAAGGGCCCTTTGCCATTATTATTCGAGTACCTGGCATGTACCAAGTACTAACAATGTGTTAGGCTCCACAGTAAGGGGAGGAGGAGCCTCAAAGCTCACAGCTGTTTTGTAATCTGATAATTGTGCATGACAAACCTTGGACCATAACTCTTTGAAAATAGCATGACTGTAATTATAACAAATGGAACAGCCATTGGCAAAATTTGTTTTCTAGCTATCATTTCCAGAAGGAATTCCATAACACTACTAGGAGAAGAGAAAACTTTCCCAACTTCCTGTCACTCAACCTCTAAATCAGGGGTTCTTAACCTTCTTTGTTCCACAGACCCCTCTGCCAATCAGGTGAAAACCATGGACCCCTTCTCAGAATGTAGTGACAGATAGTTTTATGACACTCAACTAGCGTCGGGTCTAACAACTACCATAATTTGCAAGTATGGATGAATATAAACGAGATACGCAACAACTGTAATGTGATATGAAATTAATACTATTGTAATTTATTGCATACATTTATAAGTGAAGGAAATGTAGGTTTCAGTTAGAGGTCAGAGAAAATAAATAAGTTGATTTTTTTCAATTCAAGCTCACGGACCCCCTGAAATCTTTGGTCCATGGACCCCTGGTTAAGAACCCCTGCGCTAAATTATCATCATTTGCCTATATCTTTTCCTCCTTTCTTCTTTCCTGTTAAAAAGTGCTTCTCTTCCTGTCCACAACTGATCCATTCTCACCTCCTCAGAGACTTTGGCCTAATTATTATTTTATCTCTCTCCTTTATCTTCAACTTCTCTTTCCATTCAGGGTCTTTCCCCTCAACATTTAAGATCTTCAGGTTTCTACTGCCCTCTTAGCCCAATTCAGTCCGCCTTTTATCCCTAAAATTTTTCTTGCCAAAGTCCCCAAAGACTTCATAGTTATTAAATCTCAGGCTATGTCTCAGTACTCATCTTCACTGACCCCTCAGCAGCATGTGACATGACTGACCACACTATGGTCACTATGAGCACACTCTTCCTTTGGCCTCTGGGACATTATTTTTCCTTGTTCTCTTCTTACCTCTTCTTACATAACTCTCTAGTCACTCCTTCTTAGTCTCCATTTTGGGCTCTTCTTCCTCTGCCCAAACCATAAATGGTGGTGTTCCTCCCTCAAGTCTTCCCTGACTCCCCCACAGTCAGTATTAGGATCCCTTACCACATGCTTTCATAGCACCCTATACTACTCCCCCCACCACATTCCATCATTCATTTAACAATCATTAATTGAGAGCTTCTGAAGTGATGGCCACTGTGCTAGGAGTTGAGGATACAGATGTCAGCAAAAGCATATTTAGGCCCTACCCTCAAGGAGCTCACAGTCTAATGGGAGAGAGAGACACTTAATCAACTTCACAAATAAATGAATAATTGCAAACAGAGAAACATGTAATGAAAGAAAGGAACACAGAGCAATGAGACTATATAATAAAGGAACTTTACCCCTATCTTCAAGAACAGGGCAGGGGGGCTGTGGGGAGCAACCTTGGGGCTGAGGGAGGGTATAAAGAGTGTTTCAAATAGAGGTGACAGAGGCGGATGTGGCTCAAATGGTTGGGCATCCGTCTGCCATATGGAGGGACCTGGATTCGATCCCCAGGACCTCCCGGTAAAATAAAAAAAATATAGAGAGAGGGCGCATGGGCTGCCAGGCTCTGTGTGCCAGTGAGCTGCCAGGCCCCGGGAGCCATGCAGCAAGATGATTACATAACAGGAGAGAGACGCAGGAGAGAGACAAGATGAGATGCTCCGAAAGCTCTGAAAACCAGGAACCGAGGTGGTACAGGTGCAGAACACCTCTCTCCTACATCGGAGGTCTCCAGGATCGAACCCTGCTGAAGACTGGAGGAGGAGGATGAGAAGAGATGACAGGAAACAGATACAGAGAATTGCCCAGTGAATGGAAACAAAACAGCAAAATGGGGAAGGTGGGGTTTAAAATGGATAATCTTTAAAAAGAGGCAACAGCACACTGGAATGAAGCACAGAAACAATGGGGGGAGAGTGGTATAGTTAAGGCTTAGAGATTGAGGCAGGCTCAGCCCATGAAGGCCCCTGAAGAATTATCTAACGATATGGTCCCTATCCTAAGAACAATGGAGAGTGGAGAGGTAGTAGCTCAGTGGTTGAGACCATGCTGTATGAGGTCCCAGGTTCAATCCCTGGTACCTCTAAAACAAAACAAAACAAAAACAAAACAACAACAACAACAACAATGGAGAGTCACTGAAGGCTTTGGAGTGGGTTATGATATAATCAGAATAATCAGATGATGGTTTAAAAAGATCACTCTTTGAACCCTAGTGAAAACTATAAACTTTACTTAATAATAATGTACTAATATTGGTTCATCAGTTGTAACAAATGTAGCATAATAATGCAAGATATTAATAAAATGGAAAACTATGTGTAGGGGACAGGGGGTATATGGAAACTCTCTGTACTAGCTACACAATTTTTCTGTAAGCCTAAAGTCATTTTAAAAAATAAAGTCTATTACTTAAGATAAAGAGAAACAACTGACCAGTATAAACTATTTGGGGGTAAAAAAGATGGCTCTTGATGCAATGTAGAAAATGAATTGGAAGAGACATGAGTGGATGATGGAAGACCAGTTACAAGGCTACAGCAATCCAGGTGAGAGATGATTGTAGGTTGGGCTGGGAGGTGGCAGTGAAGATGAAGAAAAGTTGTTTGATTCGAGAGATATTTAGGAGGTAAAGAAGTGAAGGATCATATCTAGGGCTTGGGAAAGGTAAGAAGGTGTAAATATGACACTGGGGGGAAGGGTTATAAGAGTGAGGGTATCTTACTTTGGACATCTAGGAACGCATTTACTTCCCCTAGATCAGGGGTTCTTGACAAGGGATCCATGAGCTTGAATTTAAAATAAAAAAACATTATTCTCATGGGGGCATGTTGGTGCGGGTGTTATATATTTATTACATAAAACACAGTATAATGTGGACTTAGTAAGGGGTCCGTGGTATTCTCTTGACTGGCAAAGGGGTCCGTAGAACAAAAAAGGTTAAGAATCCCTACCCTAGATGGTGCTCAATTCCTCCCCTCCTTTCTTCTGTGGATCCCAGGACCACTTACCAGACTCAAAACCTCTGGGTCATCCAACACTCTCCTTTGGCCTGGCACCCAATCCTGCCTATTCACCCCTACCCTACCAGCCTTTATATAGATCAATATTTCTTAAAGTATTGTCCCAGAGGGGCCAGAGGACCACAAAATGATCCAAAAATGCAAGTCTTTTCTTTGGCTCTTATATGAGAACGATGCAAAATTCCAGACTTTGATTTTTTATGGTAACCAACTGAGTTATAAGGGGGTACTAAAATTTGTTAGTCAGAAACTAAAATTAGCTTTTAACTGGAGTTCACAGAAGAATCTAATTTAGTTCTCTACTAAGAAGTCTGGCTGCCAGGCAATGTTTGGCAATGCCGCAAAGCTCCTCCTGCACATATACACATGCAGCCAATTGGAATCCTCACAATTTTTGGAAAGGACACTTTGTTATTGGGGCATATTTTGAGCTGGTCGTGGTTTATGGTGCCTGACAGTCATACATTTTAATTACAAATTATGATTAATGGAGCTCCGTAATGATCAATTTAATATTCCGTGGGTTATTTGATTAGCCCTACAAGGTAGTAGGATGCACCTCTCTGACCTTATCTCCTGCCACTCTCCTCCTCCCTTCCTTGCTGTTGCAGAACAGGTTTAGCAGGCTTCCATCCCAGGGATTTTCCACTTGTTATACTCTCTGTCTGGAACTCTTTTCCCCCCACATATCCACAAAGCCAACTCCTTCATATCCTTCAGGCCTTTGCTCAAATGTCACCTCTGTGAGGCCTTCCTTGACCACCCTATTTAAATCATAATCTCACTCCCTGCACTGCCTAGTCCATTTTCCTGCTTTATTTTTCTTCTTGGCACCTATCCCCAATAGGTATACCATATTTTACTTATTTTTTTATTAACAATTTACCTCCAACTAAAAGATAAACATTCCATGAGAGCAGGAATTTTTGTTTGTTTTGCTTATTGTTCTATCACCAATACCTAGAACAGTACCTGACACAAAGGTGCTCAATAAATATTGAATGAAAATGAAAATTTGTATCATCAATACTTTTTTCCAACACTCGTATTTTCCAACATTCAGTTCTTAAGTCATGGGTGCACAGTTGTTCAAATGTGAATCATTCATAGCACTACTGCTAAAGAAAATATTAAACATGAACCCAGCAAAGTATGTTTATACAGTGACATTTCCATGCTATCATTCCCCACTAGTCTCCTCATCCCAGATTCACCCCTTCTTATCCTTCAAACACATCAAGACCAAAATTCCCAAAGAACAACTCAGGCCATTCAGAATTCATATTCAACTCGTTTTCTGAGAATTTAAAATATTCCAAGCATTATGTTAGGTGCAAGGGAATCAATGATGAATGAGACAGGCATGATCCTTGCCATCACATAGTTTATATTCTAGTGGGGAGATCATCCTATCCTGCCTCCAGAGAGGGCACTTAATCCCTTGTGGGAGAAGATGATGGTGGGGTGGTTTGAAGCTGTATGTACCCTAGAAAGACATGTTCTTAAATTTAATCCATTCCTGTGGGTATAGACCCATTGTAAGGAGGACCTTTTGATGGTGCTACTTCAGTTAGGGTGTGACCCACTTCATTCAGGATGGGTCTTGGTCCTTGCTTTAGCTTCCTAGGCTGCTTAAAATAGGTGCCATGGGGGGACAGATGTGGCTCAAATGGTTGGGCGTCCGTTTCCCATATGGAGGGACCTGGGTTCAATCCCTGGGGCCTCCCAGTAAAAACAAAAACAAAACAAAAAAAAGTTTTGGGACGGATGTGGCTCAAATGGTTGGGCGTCTGTCTCCCATATGGAGGGACCTGGGTTCGATCCCCGGGACCTCCCGGTAAAAAAAAAAAAAAAAAATAGGTGCCATGAAATGGATTGGCATAAACAATGGGAATTTATTAGCTTACAAGATTATATGTTTGAAGCTGTGAAAATGTCCATATCAAGGCATCATCAGGATGATGCTTTCTTCCTGAGGACTGGCTGCCAGCAATCCTCGGCTCCTCTGCCACATGTCAAGGCACAAGGCAGCATCTCCTGGTCTCTCCCTTTTTTTCCAGGTTTCGTTGGTCTCAGATTCTTGCTTTGGTGGCGCTCTCTCTCTCTCTCTCTCTGTCTCTCTCTCCATTTCATTTATAAAGGACTCTAGTAAGGAGTCCTCCTGAATGAGGTCACACCTTAACTGAAGTATTCTCATAAAAAGGTCCTACTTACAATGGGTTTACATCCACAGGAATGGATTAGATTTAAGAACATGTTTTCCTGGGGTACACAGCTTCAAACCACCACAGTCCTCTTATTCATTGGACTAATCTCCTCCACTGCACTAAGTTCTGGAGAACAGAGACAACTTCTAAAATATCTCCAGGCCATCCCCTGCCCAACTTAGCACTGAACCAAGTAGGGCTTCACTGAGATAAAAGCATGATGAATACAACCTAACACAATCCAGCCTTGTCTCATACGACCCTTCTCTCCGGGACCAGTGGTGATATGCAGTTGTCCTAGGTTTCTCTGCTTTTGTCAGTTGTCACCCCTCTCTGCTCTTCATCCAACTAGTCTCTAATGTCTCCCCTAATGTTTCTCTAATGTTTCCCCAGATGGACTGGGGAAACTGATCCACAAGCTTGTTCAAACTGCAAGTGCTAGAAAAGACAAATCTAATATACCATGACAGAAAGCAGATCAGTGGTTACCTGGGAGTTGGAGAAGGGAGGAAGGAACTGACTAGAATGAGACACAAGGGAAATTGGGGGGCAATGGAAGTGTATTATATCTTGATTGTGGTGGTGGTTATGCAGGTGCATAAATTTGTGAAAACTTGTCAACATGTACAACTAAAATAGTCCATTTTATTTTATGTAAACCAGACAACAGTAATGCTGATTTCATAAATAATTAATTAAAAAATAAAAAACTACATGTAAATTAAGAGTCAGTAGTTCTGAGCACAGTATAGGATCTTTAAAACAGCTCAACCTTGACATAAAACTAGGGCACGGCCATATAGGAATAGCAGCCTCCCCATGGCTGCAGAGATCTAAGAAAGAACAGTCACCTGCTACATGAGGCCAAGTGAAAGAAGCAGAGGAGCAAAGGCTAATATGGAGGAGGCCAGATCACAATACGTAATGTCACAAGCAGCATGGACACAGATTTGGTCTCCAAACCTCAAAATACCTAGGGCTATGTGAGATAAATTTAAAACGAATAAATAGAAGTCCTGCTTCACAGACCCAGAAACTGCATATTAGCCCCAGGTGGTAATTCACAAAGGATTTGGAAAAGGTAATTCCTGAAGGGAGTTCACCACAGAGGGCTGCTTGAAAAGCTGGGACTACCTCACCTTCCACAGCGATGGCAGGGAAGAAAGCAGAACTGTCTGCTGGGTGGGTAATAGAGGTGAGGCAAGAAAGCAAGGCCATAATGTTCACAAGGCTGAATAAGACCAGGGGGTCACAGGGAAGAAAGACATGCAATAGCCAGGGGCCAGTGTTTGGGGTGTGGTGTGTGAAGTGGGGGGCTAGGATGGAAAAGTGTCTCTCTCCTCTTCCTCTTTACCTTGACCTTTCTTTCTCTCCTCACAAGTCCCCCAGCCCAGAAAATCTGCATCAAACTCTGGTTTGTTCTGTGTCCCCTGTACAGTTCTCTTGCACTCCCTTTGAGGACTTCCAAAGGGCAAGACCTATGTCCCCACATAGCCTAGCATGGGATACCCGACAAAGGGTTGGACAAATGATTTCTTTGGGACAAGAATGTGAGGGCAATGAGGAATGTATTGGTTGAAGGGGGTTAGTTAAGGAGGATGGGTTGGTAAGGATGGCATCAGTGGAGAGAGCAGAGTGAGAGAATGGAATGGTGAGGGGAGGACAAGTGAGAAAGAGGTAGGGAAATAGTGGATTAGGAGCAGTGTGGAAGAGGAGGCAATGGTCAGTGGGAAAGAGTAGGACAAAGTCAGAGGTCAGGGGGTGCACAGGTCAGAGGTCACAGGGGAAGAGAAGGTTAGAGGTCAACAGGAAAAGAAAGGTCAAGGATCAGTAGGAGAGATATGATCAGTGGTCATTGGGGGCAAAGGCCAGAGGTCATGGGGAGAAGACAGATCCGGGTGTGCATTACCTGCTTACGAGGAGGCGGTTTCGGGGGCATCTTTTCTAAAGCAGGAAGCGCTTCAATCCCTTGGGCGCCTACTAAACACCCTCTGGCCTGAGGCAAGAAGTTCGTCCTTTACCTCGACCACGCACAGGAAATCCAGATACTCTCTTACTTCAATCTCCAGTCTCAGGGGTTCTTTGGGGACAGCTGCCGTTGTGGGTCCCAGGGCCTAGTAGGATAGACTCGGCTCCTCCCTGACGCGGTTACCCAGCAACCGACTGGCAGCCAAGGCGCAGGCGCCTCTGGCGTCCCCTCCCGGCCCGGGGGAGGAGGCGGGGCTGAGAGTGAGGGGATACGCCGACTCCACTAAGCCCCGCCCCCTCAGAATAATGCGTCCGTCGGCCGCGCGCATTCGGGACTCAGGCTTGTAGGAGGGGCTGGGGGCGCCCAGACCCAGCCTCCTCATGAATAATGCAGAACCCGGGCGGTGTCCCGGACCCGGAAGTGGAGTTGCCGAGTCACCGCAGTGGCTGAGCTTCTGACAGGAGGCGGCGGCGGAGGAGGAGGCGAGGCAAGATCTGCGGCTCGGCCCGGCCACCGCCGCGGTAGCGATAGGCAAGCCCGCGGAGCCACGCCGGCCTCAGCCAGCCCGCGAACCGCTCTCCCCGTGTCCGCTCCTCCTATCCGCCCGGCCGCCGGCCCGCCCGACTCATCCCCGGCGGCCTACTCTGCACCACTCGCCGGGCTCCTGGGGCCACCGTCGCGCGCGGTCTAGTCGGCGTCCCCGGCCGCGCCCGGCCCCCGGCCCGCTCGCTCGCCGGCACCATGATGGAGGAGATCGACCGGTTCCAGGTGCCCACCGCGCACTCGGAGATGCAGCCGCTGGTGAGGGGGCGGGCAGGCCAGGGCCGGGAAGAGGTGCCGCCTAAGGAGGAGGGAGGGAAGCAGACCTCGGGGGCCGTGCGGAGGGGGCGCCGTGCGATGGGGGAACGACCTAGGAAAACGGGGAGGGGGGCCTTGCAGGCCAAGAAAACCGTGTGGGAATACGCGCGGTGAGAGCAAAGGGGTCTGTAAAGGCGGAGGGCACTGTCGGCGCAGGCAGGCCGAGGGAGCTGTAGGGAGCGCCGTCGGATGGAACAGGGGGGCACAATGGTGCACACCGCTGGTGGGGGTCCGTAGCGGGGTTGGCAAGGAAACCGTGTTGGGGCCCCACTCGCGGGAGGCCTAGGGGGCTGTGATAGGGAGGGGTGTGTGGCAGCGTTTAGCCCTAGAGGCCTGTGATGTTCAGGGCGGGGGAGGGGGCTGGGGGAGCCGTCAGGCTAACAGGGACTGGGATTAGTCTTGTAAAGGAGGGGCATGCCGGCTAGTTCGCTGAATATGGATAGGAACGCTGGGCTTGGACGAGGGTCTGATTGGGGACAGGGGGTCCGTGCAGGACCCGGGAATTCCGTTCCTCTCCGGAGAGGAGCGCAGGCAGTCTGGGCTGGAGGTACCAGAGGCAGCGAGCGGTGTGCGCGGCGAGGAGATGGAGAATCAGGCGCGCGGATGAGAGCGCCTGGGAACCGACGGGAGAGGGGGGCGGGGCCGCGCTGGAACCGCCTCTGCCCACAAGCCCCGAAGAACCCCCAACCTCCTAGGCCTACGTGCTTGGAGTTCCTTGCTGGGCGCCGATCCTGCCGCCTGTCCGCGGTCCCGGAGTCTGGGAGGAATGATGTCATCGCTGCCGGCTCGGAAGGGATGGAGGAGGGAGGGCGACGCGGGCGCACGGAGGCCAGGCCTGGGGGAGACCATGCCCGCTGGCCACCGCCCTGGGGACCACCTGACTGGCTTATCTCTCAGCGCCAGTGCGGGAGATGCGAAGGCTTACCAGCTGATATGGGGGAGGGGAGAGAAGGGGGGTAGTACCCGCACACTGTTCGCTTTTCGTCCTTTCCCTCTTAGAGCCCAAGGAAGAGCTGGAAGGAGGCAGGGCGGGCCAGGAAACTGAAGGTGTGGATTCCTTGTTATCCCAGCTCTGCTGTAGCCTAGCAGAGCTCTCCAAATCCTGAAGCTCTGGGGCTCCGTAAGCCTCCTCTCTGTGTTAGGCGGGGAGGCAGGCTCCTATCTGATAGATGTTCTTTGTGACTTCCTGGGCAAGTAACCTGCCCATTCCAACAACCAAATGGGCCTTGGCAGGGACCCATAACCATCTCTATGCACACCTTTTGGGAAAAGTTAGAGAGAATCAATAGCACCACTAAGCAGGAAATAATTGGCTTTTTCCCTTCTTTTGCGACTACTTAGACAATTCTAGAAGCCAGAACAGTAGCTTTACAGAAGTGTACGATATTAAACTAGGGAGAGAGATGCTACAGGACTTCTTTCCTAGCCTGATACCATTGCTGGAAGGAAGTTGGTCCCATGAATTTGCAGAAGGACTTTGGGCTAGGCTAAGAGAACTTTCCTTTCCAGGCTCTCTTTCCAGCCAACCTGGCTTGTCAGACTGGATTGCCCTTCCAGTTCTGAGCATCTAATCAAGAACCAAAAGAGAGGGTGGATGAAGGAGGAGAAGGAGAACAACGTGAGCCAGAAGAAGGAAGCAATGAGTTGGTTCTTGTCTCCCACCTGGGATGCCTGAGGTGGGAAGCAACAGCTGTCCAGGGAAAGGAGGAAAGGAATGGGATCATGGGGCTCTCTCAGTTGTCCTGGTGCCTTTGTTATTGCCTGATGTTCTGAATGGTGGTATGCCAAGGTAGAGGCCTCGGAAGACTCCTGAGCTGCTTCTGGTCTGTGTGGCCCTAGAATAGGAAAAGTGCTTGTGGACAAGGAGACACTTATCAGAAAAGCTGCACTTGTCTTCAGACCCTTCTCTTGAAGACTAAAGGAGCCTTCTCTGCCGAGGAATACAGTTGAATGAGAGTCTTATAGAAATAGCAATACAGTCATTCCCCATGTGGGGGTTGTAGACATTGCCCCACAGTTCTCTGCATCTTGACCCCTGTCCCCAGGTTAAGTCTAGAAGCACCCCAAAACTCCTCTTTAAATGCCCTGTGTATTGTTGAGACCATCAGAATTTTGTGTGGGGTCCTAAGGCACCTAAGCTTGATGTACCCTATTCCCCACACCCTTCATTTGGGGGCATAAGGAATCAAGATGGCCTGCTTCAGAGGTAAAGGGCAGAATAGAGGGGCAAAGTGGCTCTTTAGTGTTATTTGGGTATGCCATTCACACTGGGGGTCCAGACTCAGACTCAGCTATGACTTAACTCATTTTTTGCCATTATTGAGACCTCTAGGGAGTCTCTCCTCTTCTCTGGCCTCAATTTTCCCATGTATGAAATTAAAAAAAAAAACTATTCTTTAAAGTTTAAACAATAGCTCTCCACTCTCTCCTCCAAAGAATATCATGGAGACTTGATGCCATTGATTCAGCAAATTGATTCACCAAATTTTTATTGAGCATCTTCTGTGTTCCAGATAATGTACTATGTGTTGGAGATACAGTGGCTAGCAATGCAGGCACAGATGTGGCCCTTCTCTCTTGAATATCACAGTTCAGCAGAAAATGTCTTTCTTTTGCTCATTTCCTCAATGTGAGCCCCCTGAAGGCAGGGTGGGGGCTGCCTCCTTAAACCATAAGGGAAACAGGGTAATGCTGGTGTCAGCATCATTGCCCCTTTCAGGCAAGCTATATGGATAGTGCCATCATCAATTACCTATACCTCCATCCATCGTGGGGTTGGGGCGGGGAATCCAGAGGTTGTTCCTTACAATGAAGCACTCTAGGGGAAGAACATCTTATTTTTTATTATTTACTTAAAAAAGAAACTCAAATTTGAAAAGGAGGCCTAGGGGAGTGGTAGGAGCTGGGAGAGAAGGCGAAGCCAGCAGATCTGGGTGTTTCCAAGGTGCTAATTTAAGCATTAGTTCTCAGCTAGTGGGAGGAAGAGGAAGAGATCCTTGTCCTGTTGTTGCTGCTGCTGTTGCCACAGCTGCATGGAGCCGCCTGTGTGGGGTGGGAGTTTGCCTGAAGGGAATGGCCTCCCTCCTTTCCCCGACACACCAATGACTTAATTGGCCTGGCTGCATCTCAGCAGCTGAACCAGACCTGAGCCCAGTCCTGAGAACTCCCCAGGGCCTCTTCCTATCTCCTTGTGAAAGGAATGTGATCTCCTCTTAGAAAGCAATTCTGTGGGCCCCACTTCTGCCAGGTCTATCTCTCAGACAGTTCTGAGTATGTCTGAGCACAGACTGTCCCAAAGATACTGCCAGGAATAGGCAGATTTTGTGTGTCCGTTCTGTGCCCAAGCCACACACCTCAATGATCTAGGGAAGCTCCCAGCTGTTGGAGGCTTTCTGTTAACAGTTTGGTTGAATTTGGGCTATTGTTTGTGTATGCAGCAAGGATAGGCTAGCTGGCCCAATTGCCTGTCGTCTGCACTGGTTGGTGCAGCCGCACAGTCCATGTCTTCTCTTCAGCTGCAATTGGAGAGGAAGAGATTTGTTGCAAGAAAAACAAATGGAGCTTTTAAGTACTTAGTTGTGTCAGGCACAACCCTGCCTCCTGTGCTTTCACAGACCAAGGAGACTTAAAGAATGGCATATGGCACTAAGTGGGGTCTCTGCACCAGTGAGAAAATTGCTAGTCTGGGCTCACTGAAACCCAGTCTGTTAATTCATTTATTCAGTTCAGGAACATTTGTTAAGTATCTACTCAGTTCCAGATATTTTAAGGATATATAGGCAAGTGGGATCTCTCCAGTAGATGGATAGGACGGCTCAAACGACTGTAGGGAGATTTTTAGATACATGTCAAGAAAGAGTGGAGATCAGTGGAGGGTGTTCCTGAGAAAGAGTGACACCTCCCTTGGGAGAAAGTGAAGCATGCCAAGGTTCCAACCCTTGGAAAGGGGTTTCAGACCCCTTCTGCTTCCTGACATGGATGGAGATGGTCAGGAAATTAATTCAGTGGTGGGCCACAGCAGCCTCTGAAAATGGCAGATAGAATATTGTGAAGAAAGCAAGTAGCCATCATGGAAAATTGACCTAGATGTATTCTATGGTCTGGGTCCTTAAGTTGCCTCTTTATTCAGAAGAATACAATTTAAGAGTAAATTCTAATAGGTCTGTGTGGCTCATGATCCATTGCTATTCTCAAGTTCCTGGGGAGAGACAAACCCTTCTTTCTTCCTGTATTGCAAACTGAGAATTAGATTTGCTCAGGTCCCCAGCCCCTAAGTACTCATCTCCTCATTCAACAAACACTTGGTAAGAACCTACTCTTTGCTGGATGCTGTGCTAGGCACAGTCTAGAACAGATTGATACAGGATAATGAGCACTGTAACAGAAATGAGAACCAGGTCCAGTGGAGCAAAAGCAAAACAGGAAGAGCTCTCATCCAGTGGTGAGGGAAGGCTTCACAGAGGAACATTGCTCAACTGGCCCTTGAAAGAGGACTGGCAGCTTGGTAGACGGAGGGCAAGAGTTTCAGGGAAAGGACATAGAAGAAGAAACAAAAGAGTGCATTTGGAAAGAATAAAGGGTTGTAATTAAGGGAATAACATGGCTAAATTTGAGTTTAGGGATATCATTCCAGTGGTGAAGGAGGGATCAGAGGAGGTGAGAATGGACATTGGAAAACTAATTTGGGGATGGGTGCAAAAGTCCAGGCAAGAGATGATGAAGGACTATACTAAAGTAAAAGCAGAGAGAGGTAGCGTGTGGGACAGATACACAGATGACAATAAAGTGGAATAGGCAGCATGTTGTCTGTCTGGAGGTTGAGTGGAGAGGTAAGAAGTCAAGGATGAGGTAATCTAAGCACCTCTTAAAATATATGTATATATATATATATAAATAACATTTTTGTAAGCAAATACACATATATGCATATATATTTATATATCATTTTGCAAATGTTTGTATGTATTGTGAGAATTTTGATTTTTCCCATAATTAAAAAAAAAAAAAAAAAAAACACTAAAAAAAATAAAAATAGAAGTCAAGGATGACTCCCAAGTTTCTGGTATGGACACCAGGATGGAGGGTGGGACCATCAGCACCATCTAAGGAAATTTGGGGACCCATCTACATCTTGGCCTCATTTGCTGCTTATCTGGGAGAAGCCTCTGTTTTCCTTTGTTCTGATACTAGAAGCTGTATCCTTGGGGTTACAGGAGACCCAGGAGTCCTGGTGAGCCAAAGGGTAAGGTGGCAGTGGCCCCACAGCCTCAAAAGGGCTGTCTAGAAATGTGCTCATCTGCCAGTGAATCCTTTTCCCTTGTAATCTGTTTTGATGAATATAAGAATCTGTAGCATCAAGGAGCCCCAGTGGTCCCTGACCCCCACCCCCACCCCAGCAGCACCTTGATGAAGGAAAAAGAAAATTCTTTGTTGGTTGAGAGAGTATTTTATGTTGCAGTTTCTAGCCTGGCCTTTTACCATCAATTGGTCAAACCTATTTCTGACTGACTGAGCTAAGCACTTTCACTGATTTCTTCTAAGAATGGATGTGTGTGTTACTGTATCACCTGGAAGAGTCAGAATAGAAAAGGACATGTGCCTCCTTTCTCTGAGACCAGCCTGAAAAGCTGCATCTGGAGTAGAAGCCCAGGGTGCTATCTTTCGCGCCAGGTGTGCCAAGGGAGATTTCTGGTGTGAGATCACTCAGAGGTGACTTGACTTCTCTGAGGCCTCAAGTGTGACCTCTGTAGGTGAGTGCTTCTGTGATAGCTGGGGTTCAGGCTGAGTCATTCCCAGCCCCTGGCTGCCTACTGCCCTTGACTGCCTATAGCAAAGTGGACAGAAATGGAAAACAGGCTTTCCTCTAACCTGATTAGCTTCAGGGACCCTCTCCCCTCCTTGAAAGGGCAGATGGAAACTTGTGTCTAGAAAGGGGACAAAGGAAACTCAGCTTCTTGGGCATAGCTGCTGCATGCATTCCAGCAGACCCTAGGAGAACTGGTACAGGGAGCCCCAAAAGAGATTAGAAGGAGAGAATGAGGCAGATACCCAGAGGTACTGGTTAAAGGAAGCAAGAGGAGTGGCTCAGCAGGCTCTCAAGCCATTGTTTTCTATGGAGACTCTCTGACAGGAATCTGGCCATCTGGGCAGGAGGAAGGAAGGAAGGAAGGAAGGAGGCAGAGCTGGGACCAGCTCTGGATCTGGCTCTGTTCTGGAGTTCTGAAATTGGCACATGACCCAAAGGCTTCACTGTGAGGCAGCCAAGTGAACTCCTGGGCTGCAGGGAGGGACTCTGGAGTGAAGTCATCGAGGAAGGAGCCGAGAGGGTCTGTCCTGGGAGAGGGGATGGACAATGGTGCCGGTAGGAGTTTCCTCCCCAGGTTTTAATTAGTAGGAAGCCAGTCACATAAATATGTACTTGGGTTTATTGTTGCTGTTATTGAGAGATGTCAAATTGAGAATCAGAGGTTGTGATTCTTAAGGGTCAACTTGAACTTTTTGTGAGATGATGATGTGTGTAAATGTATGTACAAGTTAAGAGTGAATAAATAGCCATGAAGGTGCTCTTCAAATGACTATTCTAACCCTGACAGGTATGACAAGAGGCCATATCCAGGCAGAAATGAGCCTCGCTACTGTGACGCCTTGCCTGGTTTTGCCTGTTTGGGTCACCAGACTCATTGTTGTCATAGCCAGAGTCCACCCCTCTATCTAGAACACCTGATTGGGGCACTTTGAGATTAAAGACTTAACTAGATCCAAACTGTGGCATAAGAACCATATGCCTTTTGCTATGTAGTTAACTAAAACAATTATGTACAAGCCATAAATGATTTATAATGGAGTTCCCATATTAATTTCCAGTTTTATCCTTCTAAATAAATTGATGAAACCCTTAATCAAGCATGACTTAGACTGGCATTTCTTATCATATATTTTTAGAAATATTGGTCCCTTGAGATATTTTATGGGGAAAAAAAAGCTCCAGAGACAAATCCTTTGGGAAACACTGTATAACTCTATCCCATCACAATGTCCACTAGCATTTTAATGGTTCTGAGAAGTCCTGCAGTAAAAGAACCTCTTTAACTTTGCTTAGCTCAGTGTTGCCCAAGCTTATTTAACTGTGGAACCCTTTGTCTTATTTATATCTATTACCATCTTATAGAACCAATGCATTTCATGGAATACTCTTTGGGAAACTCTGGCTTAGAAATTAAGTTATTCTGATACAATTTAGATTTATATTCTTCCAAGTTCTTTTGAGCCTCTTTTACAGTCCACACCATTTTGCCCCATGCTAGTCTCTAATGGGATGTTTTAGACCTGAATTTGTTGCCATGAAAAGAAAGTTCTTAGTGAACTTTGGACAGAAGAAAATACTAGGTGCCTAGCTTTTCTCATGATATTGCAAAGGAAATTTTGCTTCCCTTTTACCGAAAGCTGCTTTGCTTTTTTTCCCTTTTGACAGCTTTACTGAGATGTAATTCACATATCACACAATTTACCCATTTAGAGCTTTACTTTTAATCCTGATGTGGCTGCTCTGTGCCTGTGCCTCAGTTCTCTTTCTCTTTTTCACCTATGGGCTATGCTCTGCCCTTCTGTGTTTTGCCAAGCAAGAGAGAAGATAAAGATTCCGGTCCAAATGTTTTGTCAGAAAGAATCCCATCTCAATTATTTAAGCTGAAAACTGATCACCTGATTAGGGGATGCCTCAGTACTTCTACAGTACCATTAAATGTCCCCACTGGCCAAAGCAGCTCAAGAGACATTACTCCATAGGCTACATAAAGCATGAATGGGGAAGCGGCTGTGGCTCAATCAGTGGAGCTCCCGTTTGCCATATGGGAGGCCCCGGGTTCGGTTCCCGGGGCCTCCTGGTGAGGGCAAAAACCCGCCCGCACGGCGTGGTTGGCTGGCCCAGCGAGCTGGGGGGAGATAGATGAATAAATAAATAAAATCTTAAAAAAAAAAAAAAATAAAGCATGAATGATAAATAGGTTTCATCCCTTAGGTCAATGCCCATTGATCATAGTAGCTGCCTAGTACATTGTGTAAGATGGATTCTGAGGCAGAGTGCTGGTTCAGTGAGAAAGAGTGACATAACTGGTTTTCCATGTCTGCCATGGTTAGACATGGAAACAAAGGGAGCAGCAGTTCTTGCCATCCTGGCAACCCTGAATCATCATAGTTATCCTGGGCAGGGAATACAGTAAAGGGAGACTCTTGGGAATATTAGCCAGCTCAACAATTTGTTTCACTGAGGAGCTGGAGTCTTATATGGTTCCTTAAGAACTGAATGGGAAAAAAAAAATACTGATCTTTCTTACCCTGGCCCTCAGCACTGGTTATTAAAGTGTTTAACTGATAAAAAGTCAATTGTCCTTTGGAAAAAGATAGGCCAGGTGAGAGGGAGTAACCTTGACTCTGCTAAGTGGTTAAGAGGGAAAAGAGGCAGATTCAGGAAGGGATTTCATGAATATCACATAAGTGGTTGGCCATACTTAAAATAAAACTATAAGCAAGAGGAAGGAGTGGGCTATGAGAGGAGATTCTTAAGTCGGCAGTTACTGAAGAGGAAAGGCCCTACAGTATTTCACACAGCCTTCTCTTTTTCCCAGGCTAAACATGCCTTGTTTTCTCCTACCATTTCTCAGGAGATTGGTTTCCAAATTCCCAATCATCCTGGCTGCCCTAGTAGAGTTTCTCACCCCTGGAACTGGACACAGACTTCTCCATGTCATCTGACCAGCAAAGGTTACAATTGGACTGCCACTACCTATAATATCGATACTGGGCTTCTGTTATTGTATTATCGTCAGTTGAGGCTTCATGATCATATTTAAGAGTTGCACCCATTGTTATATTAAACTTGGGGCACATCTGAAATAGGGTAACCCTTTGCCTTAGCAGTGTAAAGTCAAGGCATGAGACTGGAATCATATCCTGAGCTAGGTTGGCTGACAGTACAAGTAAAGGTGGTGATTTCATACTTATTAGAAACTACACCACGTGTGTGTGATGTGACTCTTTTTCTCAAAGTGATAGCTGGCTAAATTCAGTAAGATGGAATTTAAATAAGAATCTAGGTGAGACTGTGTGATTGAGTAAGCTAGGGTAGATCTTCAAAGAGAGCTAGTGCTTGAGTGGACACTAGCTATATGACATAGCTTATACACTGTTGGACTGAATCAATAAAAGTATGGAAAAAAATAAAGATAAAAATAAAAAAATAGAAATATGGAGTTCAGGTCTTAGAAGATGATAATCCTACTCTACCCTACACTGCACTATCTCTCTATCTGATGTTCTGTATTCTATGCTGATGTCATTGTTTAAGAGAGGGAGTGACTGGAATGATGAAAGGAGTTGAAACCATGTCATGTGAGAACTGTTGGAAGAACTGAGGTTGTTCAACCTATGAAAAAGCAATCTCAGGGAAAGCATTTTAAGATTTTCAAATGCCTAAAAGACTGAGGCTAGTGAAGGAAAAGAGGTTAGACTTGCTCTCTGTGTCCTCAAAGGGATGATCCAGGCCTAGTGGGGGGAATGTGAACATGCCCCTACTTCTGGACTCCATTGTCTCCTGATCCCTGTGGTAGCAGTTCTTAAACTGGACCAGAAGCCAGGGCACCTGGAAGGCATGTTGCTCTGTGCAGTTGCCACATTATTTCCAAACTAGCAGCTAGGAACAACAGTCTAGCATAAAACATGGCACTCTTATGTGTATGCAATATAAACATGTCCCCAAATAATCCACTGTAGAATTTAGCATGAGCAGTGCTTTCTTAGTTTCCTGTTAATGTGTATTGGTTAATCTTTCCTATCTTTCAAGGCCTATCACAAAAATGCCACCTTCGTCATGCATCCTTTTCTTTCCTTCAGTACAATCTGAGTCCTCCATTTTACTTGTCCTGGGACCTTAGTACATTGTCTTTGTGTGAAGTTGATGGGTGCAGTTATCTTATCCTTATCTTAAATTCCTTAAGATAGATGAAAAGATCTGTTTCAAAAACATCTGAACCAAAAAACAAAAACAAAAACCACACACCTGAACCACTTTGTGAATGAAGTAGATCGAGAAAATCATTTTTGCCCATTTTAGTGATGGGCAGGCAGAGTGTCAGAAAAGTAAATAGGGTTAACCATTACCCAGCTAGAGGTTGGCATGGCCTAGACGAGAACCAAGGTATCTTAACTCCCAGGCTGGTGATATTTCCTTTACAATGGGGGACCTAATTAAGTTATTCTGCATCAAGTTTAAACTTTTCCATTGGCTTTCAAGGCATTTACACTAAATTTTTGCCCCTCCCATATGACCATTCTTCTACCATTCATGCCAGCTTTCTTTCTAGTAGGTCCAGCAGGCCCTTTATTTCCTCTTATCTGTTGGCATCTTGAGGCCTGAACTCCTCTTAAGAATTCCTTTCCCTTTCCTTCCTTGCCTATTTCACTCCTACTCATTCTTCAGAGGCCAATATAAATCTCCCCTTCTCCAAGAAGCCTTCCCTGACTGCTCTGGTGAGCTCTCAACCAATCCCAAAAGCCTCTGTAACCGCTATCACATAATTTAATATATACAATATTCTGATTAGGAGTGTCTGCTGTGACATGTTGTATTGTGAATCTTGTCACCACAATCTCCCTGTAAGCTCCTTGGCAGACAGCTTCTGACCACAGAGCTTAAAGTCTGGCAAAGAGACTTGCTCTCATGAAACAGAACTATAGAAGAAAATAGTTGTCTCCTTTAAGGATGAGTAAGAGGTTGGAGGCCATTCTAAGGAGGGGAACAGTAGAGATCCAGAGGAGGATGAGTAGGTAAGAATTAGTGAGTAGAGTATATGGCACATGTTGGGGAATGGTAGGAAATTCAGGGGTTTAGTTGTATTAGGACACTCATTATTTTAAAAATATCCTTTGAACATCTGCTATTTGTGAGGCATTGTACCAGGTAGAGGGAATGAAATGATGAGAACAAACATTGAGTGGCAATCCAGTGTGAGAGGATACTAAGCAAATAAAGTGCATAAATAAAATTACAATTACAAACTGTGATAAGTAATATAAGAGACAAGAACCAAGGTAGCATGAGAGAGAATACTAAAATGCCCCTGATTAGATTGGGGATGTCAGGGAAAGCACCTCTGAGAAAGTGAGGTTTGAGCTGAGCACACAGGATGACAACCTTGACTGCTCTGATGAGGAGTGACTTGCTTCTTGTTCCCCAGTGGGGCTGGGTCTCCCAGCTCTGTTGATGATCTGAATCTCTTACACAGTGGCCTTTCTCCACCCTCTCCCTTTGCAGCATGAGGTAATTTTTCAGGGGTGAGAGACATAGGAAGTCATAGGAGGGCCAATCTAGCCCCTCTCCTATTGGTAACGGAGCCAATGACTGTGCTGCCAATTTTGATTTTAGGTTAGAGAAGCTATTAATAGAGAGGTGATCTTTAATATTTAATTAGCAAAAAGACACAAAAAACAAAAACTGTAGCTCTGCTAATGAGGAGCTCCTACCCGAGTCTCCAAATATGTATGATGTTAACATATCCTCCTGAAGATGGAATAAGTATCTGGACCTCTTGGAAGACAGGAAGAATGACAGTCTAGATGTCTGTGGCTAAAGGCCCTTCTGTGTGGGGGCCGACCTGCATCTGGTGGAAAGCCAGTAGTCACCTTGGCATAAAGATTGCAGCAGCTGGTGAGAAAGGTTTCCTCCAGGCCTCCTGTGAATCTCCAAGCTGTTCCCCAAGGATTTCAACTCTGCTCTCAACTGGTCTGCTGCTTCCAGCCCTGGCTCAGAGGAGAGCATAGGCTCAGAGAAAGGCCAAGTGGAGATAATGAAAAGGGAAGGTGGTAAAGACTAGTAGTTTGGGAAAGAGGAGGGAGAAATATGTCAGGTCAGGGTGGGAGACAAGTGTGTGTGGGGTGATATTCAAGGCAGCAAACATTGGAATCAAAGGGAACCAGTAAGGAACTAAAGGTTTGACCATCAGCCTTCCTATCAGCCTGGGTTTGACTATCCAATATCCTCCCTATCAACTTCTGATGGAACCTCACATTTCTGATCCTTCATATGGCAGGAGCTGAGATACTGCAGAGAGGCAATCTCAGGAAGCTCCCAGGAGCAGAATTGGTTTGCATATTCTTGAGGAAGCAGGCAGATCAGGGTGAGCTGATAATGGGCCTCAGGGCAGGAGTCTGGTAGGAAGTCTGCAGGGTATATCCTAGCTCTACCACTTTTGATATGACTTCTGGCCAGGCTCTTAACCTCTTTTAGTCTATTTGTAAAATAAATAAGCTCATGTACATGAAAGTGAACTGCAAATTACAATATCATTTCTTGTCTAAAGGTTGATGGTAGTGAAGGGGTTGGTGATTTTCTTTTTCTATCAGTGGCTCCCAAGGGAACTTTTACAGGAAAAGGTGGGAAGATGGTTCATTTTTCTCATCACCAAATGAGAAGAGTCTTTGGCCTCTTTGACAGGGCCCTGGTGAGTCTGGCTGGTTACAGAAGAGCTCTGGGCTCCCCATGGTTCCTTGAGGGGGTTCTGTTTGAGTTGGCCTGGCTGCAGGAGGCCATACAGGGCAGCTAAGGCCCAGCCTCCACCCCTCCCTGCCCTCCCTGTTGGCACAGTGGGGCCTGCCTGGAGAGCCTCACAACTGATGCTGGTGGAGGATGTGCTATTGCTGTTTCTGTTCCCAAAAGTGTTCAAAGAAACATTTGAAAAGATTTCTGTTGCTACTATTCTTCCCACAGGTCAATGGACTTGAGAAGGAGGCAGTTTCCAGTCTACTGACTGTCTTCACTTAAAAAACAAACAACATGGGAAGCGGCTGTGGCTCAATCAGTAGGGCTCCCGTTTACCATATGGGAGGGCCCGGGTTTGGTTCCCGGGGCCTCCTGGTGAAGGCAAGCCCGCCTGCACGGCGTGGTTAGCTGACCCAGCGAGCACAAGCAGCAAGGGGGGGATAAATGAATAAATAAATAAAATCTTTAAAAAAAAACAAAACAACAACAACAAAAAAACAAACAAACAACAACAACAACAAAACCACATTTAATCATGGAAAATTTCAAACATATTCAAAAGTAGAGAAAAAAGTTAAATATACACATCACCCAACTTCAGCAGTGATCAACACAGCGATAATTTTGTTTCACCTATGCTCTACTCCCTGGATTATTTTGAACAATTATTTTATCTATATTATTGCAGTATGTTTCTCTAAAAGACATTATTTTTAACATAACCACAATATCACACCCAAAAACAATACTTCCTTAACACCTTAAAAAAAATCTAGTTTGTTTGAAATCAGACCCACATTTGTATTTGGTTAATATGTTTCTTTTAATGTATAGTTCTTGCTACCACTTTTTCTTTTCTTGCAATTTATTTGTCAAAGAAACTCAGGCGTTGTTCTGTAGAGTTTTCCACATTCTATATTTTGATTGCACCTCTGTGGTGTTTTTTATTTTTTATTTTTATTTATTTATTTATTTTAAAGATTTTATTTATTTATTCATTTATCCCCCCCTTGCTGCTTGTGCTCGCTGGGTCAGCTAACCACACCGTGCGGGCGGGCTTGCCTTCAACAGGAGGCCCCGGGAACCGAACCCGGGGCCTCCCATATGGTAAACGGGAGCCCTACTGATTGAGCCACAGCCGCTTCCCTGTGGTGTTTTTTAAATCCTACTCTTCTGCTCCCTGTATATTTGAAAACTGGTAGATCTCAATGTTTGACCAGATTCAGATTCAAATTTTTGTGAAAGAATTCTTTGAGGTGTGCTGTTTACTTCCTATTTCAACCTATCAGGAGGCACATGACATATGGTTGTCCTTTTATTTCAGGTTAACTAGTAATGTAGTCAGCCTGGTCTCTCCTTCAACCTTTCACCCAATGTTTTTAGCAGGCATTGATGGTCGCTGCCTCAATCCACTTTTTCAACAGAAGTTTTCTTCATTTTTCCACAGCCAAGAACTCCTGTTCTCTTCATTTATCCCCTAGAGAAAACACCTGGTCCCAGGGATTTTTGTCCATCAGGTCTTTTTCTAGCTCTACCCTTATCCTACACAATGGTTTCCTTCCTTATCAACCTAAGATGGATGGCCCTAGATGTATTCAGATCACATCTATCCTGCTTCACTGGGGACCTGTGCTCCTCTGAGGTGAGGGTTCTCATTTGGAGTCTGTTCTAACACTGAGATAGTAGTGTCTCCCTCGTGAAGCTCCTGTGTCTGCTCTCTATGAATTCTGCTAAGGCCAGCCTTGACCCATGCTAGGGAGTAGAGGCATGACCCATGCTAGACTTTTCCTCCTCTGAGAAAAAAAAGAGTTCAGGGATTGATTTTATTTTTGCCTTCCCAGGGATTTCTGAGCAGCATTCTGTGCTGAGGAGGGTCTTTCTCACTTATTTCTGAGCTTCCTGCCCTAGCCTGGGTCCTGGCAGGGACCCAAGCATGGTTTCCTGTTTAGCTGGGCTGTGGGCCTGGAAAGGTTGGGGGGAAGTGTGGGACGGGCAGCTCTAGCATTCTTAGGCCCCTTCCTCTTTCCAGCCAAGCTCAAAATCCTAAGGGCTATAATCATAGTCACCACCTTCTGGTCCTTTAGCATTCCTGTGTGGCCCCAGAATCTTCACTCCTAGATTTTCTTCTCATAGAAAAGAGAGCATAGAGACTGCTTCTGCGTGTGCATGTGCCCCAGTGCATGCCCTGTGGCCCTGAGAGCCAGCTAACCAGGGAGGCACACAGAAGCTGAGAGCAGCTTCTTGTAAACCTATACCCACCCCCGGGCCCTGCCTCTGCCCACAAGAGTGCTGCACTTCCATCAACCCAGTCTAATAGCTGTTAGCCTCTTGGTCATTATGTCCAATGCAATAGAGCATCTGGTGGGGTAAGAGGTCTGAGAAATCAAGGCAGGCTGAAGACCTGGCTATGCCGTCACCCAGAAAACAGGGGTTCTGTAGTGACAGTCAATCACCCAGTATAGGATTTCTAGTCTCACAGCCTGGATGCCCCACCCCCATCCCTCCTTATGTCTAGCTCTTCCTTGGTCCCTGAGCACAGAGGGCCTCATTCTGTTTAGAGGAGGGGCCTGTTGCTGATAACCTCTTTGCTCCCTTCAGGATGGTCACAGCAGAAATTGTTTGAAGCCCTATGCCTTTCATTCCCATGGAAAGGAATTATCAGAGGAAAGTTGCCAAACAGCAGGGATGCCCAGAGTAGCCCCCTTACACTTCAACAGCTTCCTCTCACTCTTACTATAAAGTCTTAAATCCCTAACAAGGCTTGCAAGGGCTTATATGGCTTGGCTCTTGCCTTCCTCTCCAGCTTATCTCATACCATACTACCCCCCACCTCCATCACTGCATCCCTCTTCACTGGCTTTTCCTCCAAAGCCTTTGCACATGCTATTCCTTCTGCCTTTTTTTGTTGACTCCTGTTCATCCTTCAAATCTTAGCTCAGCTATAATTTCATCACAAAGGGCTTCCCTTAAGCCCTATACTTGGCCAATGGCCTTCTCCCTATTGTACCTTTCATATTTGTATTTTACATGTGTTTATATGATTAATTCTATTAACATGGATCCAGCTGAAGGCTAACTCTCATGAAGGCAGGAATCATATTTACTTTTAGTCCCCATTATGTCTCCTGTACCTTGCAAGATGCCTTACACGTGGTAGACATTCACGAGATAACTATTAAATGAATGAATGGATTAATTAATTAGTTAGTTAATGGATTCAAGTCAATTCAATCTTCTCATCTCCTTTACTTGGTAGTTCTGGTCATATCTTATGCTATCATATTCTACCATACACTCTGCAAATGTGTGTCCTGCTGGTATGTAACTGCCAACAAACATAACATTTCATTTAATCCTCCCAACACTATGAAGAAGGTAATCTACAATGGAGGAAAGTGAGACCCAAGGTCATGCAGCTGATGAGTGGCAAAACCATGTTTCTAGCCCAAGCATGTGGAACCAAAGCCCATACTTTTAACCATAACCCTACACTGCCCCCTTTTGGCAGCTTGGAGAGTTGTCACTGGGCCCAGCCTTCACTGCTGCGCCTTGATTAATTTAAATTCTAAGTCAGTATTTTTTGGAACCCATGGCCTCAAGAAGCCACAATCCAGTTCCAGCCCTCCCACTTCAGAGCTGGGTTGTGGAAGGACACAGGGAACCTGGGCTCTCCAGTATCCCAGGATGCATGTGTCTCAGGGTGTGTCTCCCCATCTGTTTCCCATATGCCCTTTATAGCCTCCAGGGTTTAAAGCAGTGTCCTGTTTTAAAGAGCAGAAGGGCCAGCTGTTGAAATGGCCTGATCAGCAGTGTCCTGGGGAGTAAGCATGGCCTGATTAAGATCCTAGGAAAGTTAAAGTTAATTGAGAGGAAGAGAATAGTGTTTGTCTCTGTGATTTAGTCACTAAAGATAGAGCTCTGGATACTGGCTTCAAGGCTTTCCAAGGAAGCTCAGACTCAGTAGGGGGGCAATATCTTTTGCTGTTAATTAGTAAAGCTCAAGATAGTAAGTAACCCAAGTTCCTTTTGGTGACCAGGGAAACCGGGACTGATGAATACTTTAGATTAGATGGAAACAAAGTAAATAAAGAGAAAGGAACATAAAAACAAAAATCAGCTACTAGTTTGTTGTATGTGTCAAGCATGCTGTAAGACATTTTACATGCATTATTTCATTTAATAATAATGACCCTGCAAAGTAAGTAATATTATGCCCATGGAGAGGAAAGGGACATTGACAGGTAAACTTGCCGAAGATCAAACAACCAGTCAGTGTTAGAATTAATCCAGGTCATTCTGACTTAAAAACTGGAGTTTCTGGGAGCGGAGGTAACTCAAGCCATTGGGGGCCTCCCTCCCACATGGGAGGTCCCGGGTTCAGTTCCCAGTGCCTCCTAAAAAGAAGATGAGCTGACAGCGAACTCAAAATAACGAGGGGGTGGGAATAAATAAATAAAATAAATCTTTAAAAAAATTGGAGTGCACCCACACCCAGTTGGTGACAGTCTACACTGTCACAGCCTCTCTGCAGAGACAACTGGCAAGGTGTTTCAAAATATAATGTGTATTTGCCCATTGACCTCAGCAGCTCCTTCTAGGAATTTGTTAAGCAAAAGAAATAGTAGGCAAATGCATAAAGACTTTTTTACAAGACAATTTGCTGCAACATTGTTTGTAATAGTGACAAAAAAGAAGAAATTGAGAAACTTAAAACTCCATCAGTGGGAACTGATTAAATTATGCTGTATCTATCACACAGCATACATATAGGCAGGTTTTCAAAAAGAAGAGGTAAGATCTAATATTGATTGACATAAAAAGATGATTATGATATATTGAGAAGTCATCAAACAGATTTTTATATAGAAATGTGGAATATGAATAATCTGATTCCATCATGTTTAAATTTATATATATGAATACACATTTTAAAAGTCTAGAAGTATACAATAAACTGGTAATAGTTCTAAGTAATAGGAGAACTTTCATATTTTTTATTCACATCTATATCATCTGAATTTGTTATGACTAACCAGTATTGCCTTTTTTTCTTATGATTTTTTTTTTCCTTTTTGGAAAACAGATGGTCAAAAATTATCTTCTTTCTACTGTGTCATGTCTATCCAGGAAATATAGCCCTTGCCTCATAATTCCCATATTTTGGAACCAAGTATGCGCACCAACAAGTTGGTGAGGTGGATTGTGTATGGAAATGCTGCCAGATACCTGTATGTCAGCTTTCTCACCAATCCTGTTCCTCAGGATGAGTTGGAGGAAAAAGAGACAAGTTAGGGACATGAATGGATTACCACTGCAGTGACCTGAAGCAGAATTTTGACTGAAGGAATGTTAAAAAAAAAAAAAGATAAATGTTAGCTATATTGAAGATAGTGCTACCATAGGCTCCTGATTGGCTTGCCAGAAGGATTAAGGGGAAAGAGGTGGATCAAATGGCCCCCATGCAGGTCCAAAGGACATAGAAGCCAAACTGAAAAAGCTCCCAATGGCCAAAGTGGAACAATATGAGCAAAAACAAAACAAAACAAAACAAAAAAACTAAAATTAAAGTAGTTTTGGCTTATAACCACAAAATAAAATAAATAGCCACAAGCGAATACTGATATAAATATAAGACTGATTGAATGAATGAATGAGGGAGAAGGGACAAATCTTCCTTTCAAAAGAATTCCAATTTTTAATTACTAAAGTTTTTATATTTATTAAATTGTGTTAAATTTTTACATTTATTTGTAGGAAGAATGAGGGAAATAGAAAATTACCAATAGAACATCATAATAATTACTGCAGGCAAGATCCACAGATGAATGCTAAGATTAGTGGGTGACACTTAAAGGAGAAACAAAATATTTGCGTAGCATATAAGAATCTCCCCTAAAATATGTACTAATGGGAAGCGGCTGTGGCTTAATCAGTAGGGCTCCCGTTTACCATATGGGAGGCCCCGGGTTCGGTTCCCGGGGCCTCCTGGTGAAGGCAAGCCCACCCGCATGGCGTGGTTAGCTGACCCAGCGAGCACAAGCAGCAAGGGGGGGATAAATGAATAAATAAATAAAATCTTTAAAAAAAAAAAAAAATATATATATATATATATATATGTACTAATTACTATGGCAGCTTTAACATAAGTCCACAATTCTTTGCTGCTCCTCTCTCTAGGAGGCAGAACATAATTACCCTCCCCTTGAGTTTGGGCTGGACTTAATGACTCACCTCTGATGAATAGAGTATGGCAAGAGAAGAATAATAACTTTATAGTTGAGAAACCAGGCAAATACCACCTTAATTGTTTAAGATTAACCTCAGTAATAAGTCTTATTGACATCATACTCTAATATGATGTGCTTGAGAAGAACATATCACCTATGTGGTATTCTTCCAAAAATCTATAACCTAATTGTGAGAAAACACTAGGCAAACCCATATTGGAAGGATATTCTACAAAATACCTACCTAGTACTCTTCAAAAGCTAAGGTCCTGAAAGTCAAAGAGAGATTCAGAAACTAAAGAGACTAAGGGGACATGTCAATTAAATACAATGTGGATCCTGGAGCAGAAGAGATTTTAGTGAAAAAAATTGAAGAAATATGCATAGAACCTGTCATTTAGGTAATAGTATCATATCAGTATTAATGTCTCAGTTTTGATAGGTGTACCATGGTTATGTAAGATGTTAACATTAGGGAAAGCTGGATGAAGGGTGTAAAAGAACTCCTTGGACTATCTTTGTAACTTCTGTAAATCTAAAATTATTTCAAAATAAAAGTTTTTTTGTTTTGTTTTGTTTTGTTTTTTAGCTTATTTAACCAGTAAAGTGGTTGTGCCATTAAAAAGATAAGGATAATTAAAAGAAAGAACTAGGTTTGGGGAAGGGTCATTGGAAATAGTAGGCAGTTAAAAATGTGGGCCTGGAGCTTAAGAGAGGCCCGGGCTAAAGATAGAGACTTGGGAGTAAAACTCAGAGAGATATTAGTTGATATTATAGGTTTATATAGAATTCCAGGAGAGAGCATGTAGAAAGAGAACAAATGACCTCACTGGGAAGAACACCTATGTCTAGAGTATAAGAGGAAGAGGAAAAAGAAGGCTGATCAAAAAGGAAAGGGATAGGGAAGCGGCTGTGGCTCAATCAGTAGGGCTCCCGTTTACCATATGGGAGGCCCCGGGTTCGGTTCCCGGGGCCTCCTGGTGAAGGCAAGCCCACCCGCACGGCGTGGTTAGCTGACCCAGCGAGCACAAGCAGCAAGGGGGGGATAAATGAATAAATAAATAAAATATTTTAAAAAAAAAAGGAAAGGGATAGAATATCTTCATAGAAGCAAGGGATAATAGAGTTTCCAGAAACATAGTCAGCCCCATCCAATTATACCAAGACGTTATGGAAGATGGAGACTGATAAAAGGTCAGTGGATTTTTTTTTTTTTTTAAGATTTTATTTATTTATTCATTTATCCCCCCCATGCTGCTTGTGCTCGCTGGGTCAGCTAACCGCGCCGTGTGGGCAGGCTTGCCTTCACCAGGAGGCCCCGGGAACCGAACCCGGGGCCTCCCATATGGTAAGCGGGAGCCCTACTGATTGAGCCACAGCCGCTTCCCAGTGGATTTTAACTAGGAGCTCAATGCTGACCTCAGACAGAATAGTGTTAATAGAACAGGTAAGGAGAGGTGGGGGAGGTAGATCTAGAAATCAAATTGTCAGGACTCAGAAAATAAGGAAACAGACTTGCCCAAGCCCAACAGATGGGCTTGTGTGGGTACCAGGGAGAAGGAACCTTTGGAGGAGAAATGGGATGCTCACAGGCAGAGGGGCAGGAAATGATTGCTGGAGTAAGTGGGCCAAAGGGTAGAGATCCAAAACTCAAGAAGAGGAGAGAAACTTGGCCAAAAGGAAGCTCCATGACATCTGCTAGATATGGCTGCAGAACTTCTCAGGCTGAAAGCTGGAAGTCCTAGGTCAAGGACTGCTTTTTGCCTTACTGAGACAGGAGGCTAGTCTATTATCCAAGTCCCAGCTCATCCCTCATTGTGGAGTGGTAAGTTAGGACAGAGAGGGAATGAAGTAGGATAAACTTACTCATGTTCTCTGAGATGCAGAACAATCAGTGTTTTAAAAAGATATTAAACAGTTCATACAAAATGATCTCTGTTGGGTGCATGTAATAAAAGCGACCATTTATTGACTGCTTACCATGTATTAAGGACTGCAGTCGGGAAGCAGCTGTGGCTCAATCAGTAGGGCTCCCGTTTACCATATGGGAGGCCCCGGGTTCGGTTCCCGGGGCCTCCTGGTGAAGGCAAGCCCGCCCACATGGCGTGGTTAGCTGACCCAGAGAGCACAAGCAGCAAGGGGGTGATAAATGAATGAATAAATAAAATCTTTAAAAAAAAAAAAAAAAAAAAAGGACTGCAATAAGCACTTTATATACATTAGCTCATTTAATCCTCCCAACAACCCTATGAGACAGATGCTATTATTTTCCTTATGTTAAAGATAAAAAAAAAAAAACACACACACACACAAACTGAGACCCAGAGAGGTTAGTAACTTAATCAAGATCACCCAGATAAGTAAATAGCAAAGATAGCACTCCTAAACCCATGCTTTTAACCACGGCACTCTACTGCCTCTTACCAACACTCACACATGCATGTGCACAAGCACATACATACAAGGACCCAAACTTTGTGTCAGGAGGACAACATTGAATATCTCTGTATGGTAGGATTAAGAGAATTTTTTTTCTTCTTCCTTGATACTATATTTAGGACTTTTTACAGTGACTGTATTACTCTTGAAATCAGAAAAAAATATTTTATTAAGTTTTAAGCTTTCGTGCTCTTTGCCAAACTTCTGAAATATGTATGATGGGAACAAAGCAGGTGCACTCTTCTCGAGTACAGACAAAGGAGACTCTACCTCCTCTGCAGCAGTACAGGCTCTGCAGTGATAGGACGGAGAATCTGGCATGAGATGTGTGTGCATACGTGTGTGTGTGCCTGCTCTTGTGAAATGGCTGTTGAGATGAGGGAAGGAGTAGCTGAGCTTTCTGAGGAGGTACATCATGGAGAACTCCCTCTCTCCCATATAGTCACCTTGTCCCTGAGCCAGGGCCTCTTTGTCCTGAGCTTCCAGAGTGACTGGAAGTTATAATATTTTGTTGTTGTTCTTGTTGTTTATGTTATTTGTTTGTTTCTTTTTAATTTTTTATGTTTTGTTCTTTTTTTCTCTTTTTTTTTTTTGTATTTTTTCTTTTAATTTTTGTTTTATTTTGTAAGTATAGGGAGATATTTTTTTCTCACACACCAAGATCATCAGCCTCATCCCTTGGTGAAAATCTGGCCATAGAGTCAGGCTGCTGGCCCGAATTCCAGGATGCAGCCATAGAGCATGATTGGAGTCATGCAGGAACTACTTGAGGTCACACAGGCCATGGGTCCAAGCAGACAGTTGGTATCAGTGATAGGCAGAGTTGAGCCAGAGGCATTTAGGTTTGCCTTAGCTAGCAGGTGGGTTCTTGTCCAGAGCTCCCAAGGTCTTTAGGCAAAGTTAGTTCAGAACCCTGGATAGCTCCGAGAGGAGCTTTGTCCCTACCCAGGTGGCAAGACCTGGGTGTCTGAATCCTTAAAGCCCTGTGCTTATTTAATTTTAAATAGCCTTCCCACATATGTTTTAGGTGTGAAAGGGACCTGGCCTCTTCTGTCTCCAGAATTTGCCCTATAAAGCCAGGTACTCCCTTTCTCTCCTCCAGTTCCTGCCCTACCTCCCCCCACACATATCTAGCCTGACTGAACTTTCTTTTGAGGTTCCACCACTCTGAAGGTAAAGCAAACTTGCAAACTAGCTGAGCTCTTCCTGGCTAGGTCCTGACACACTAATATCTTAAGATGGTAGGATTGTGGGGGTAAGAGTCTAGTGGAATAGGGAGTGTTAAAAGGCCCTATTGTCTCTAATCCCTCTGCGCTCCCCCCTTTATCTGGGGAACAGCACACAAGGGAGGAGAAACTAAGAAGAGGCACTGAGAAGTTCTTCAGGGCTGAAACAAGAACCTTTCATGTGCTTCAGCTTGGCAGTGGGAGTACCCTTAATTTAAAGATGTCTCTTTTTCAAAGAGGAAGGGCATTGATACCAGGTGGTAGCAGCAGAGCATGTGTAGCAATTAGAAGCAAAAATGGAACTTAGTCTGGGGGCTCACAGCTGCCATCCCCACTCTAGTAATGCATGTGACCCCCAGAGGCCACAGGCAAAGGAGAGCTAAATTACCATTGTGGAGGGGTTACCTCCCCAATTCCCCCAATTCATGTAGAGGAAGAGTATGTGTGAGTGGTCCAGAAGGGAAGAGAAATCAAAATCAACTACTAGGTATTGGATTTTCTAGTCAAAATTTCCTCCTCTGCCTCCAGATTTCTTTCATGGCTAAATGAAATCAGAGCCAGCAAATGAGGTTACAGTGCTCTCACTGATGAGTGAGGAGGAAGGTGAGTCTGCTTGGATTAAGGCTGAGTGAAACACTCAAGATCTCCCTCCTCCCAACCAACCCTGCTTTGGGATGAGAAGGGTGACTTGTGTAAGTCCCTACTCCTTTAGAGACTTTATTCTCTTCACCACTCATAGGCCCCAGGGTTCTTTGTTGAAGTTGCTGCCTGACCCAAATCCATTGCATACCTTATATCTTAAAGAATTTCCTGGCCAAATAAGTGGGGACTAAAGCAGGAGTGAAACTACCAGAGAACAACTGCAGGCTCCCTTTCATCGTGCCAGTGAGTCATAATGGGAGAGGAAGGGGCAGGGAGAAAAGAATATTTAGTGTTAGCTGAGCCATGAGTGGACCTGGCAGAGATGGGTCTGGAAGGACTAGGGTGCCTCTAGTCCACCCCAAGGAGTGTAGCTGGATAGTGCTCCTGGAGATGGGGGCATTGACAATGTGGTAACCAATTTCTGGGTGAAAAGAGGATCAGAGGATCTGGATCCAGACTGCCCCTCAGCCTGGCCCTAACTTTGCCCTTGAAAACAGCATGTTCCAGCTTCCAGGAGAGGTCCTTACCGTGGGAGTAAGCATAGGCTCTTTAGGCCCACAAGGAAGCCTGGAGAAGAAATGAGAACAGATAAGGACTCTGCCAGATCCCAAAAGAGTTGTTTTTGTTGGTTTTTGTTCAAGTGGAACAGACCTAACCTCCACCAGAGCTTGCTCTTGGCCTATTCTCTCAAGGGTGTCCCATGTTTTCCTTCCTTACAGTGGATGCTCTGTAGTCATTGTTTTATTTAGGAGCCACGATTATGTGACCACAAACTTTACTAAACTGAATACAATCCTGAGCATTCAGAAAGAGAAACAGTGCAGGGCTCAGGGGAGGGAGCAGCTGGCTGGAAAGAAGGGCCCATGAATTCTAATCCCAGCGCTGCCATCTGGGATAACTCATTTACTCTGTGCTGGAGGCTCACTCTGGGATCTCAAGGCCTGAATAAAAACAGACCTGGGAGCTCAGAGGGTGAAGTGACCTTTCTAAACTCTCAAAATCAATGCATTCACAGACAGAACTGGAATCAATGGGCCCTGCTCTTCAGCCCAAGGTAGCATTCACTGTTCAAGGAAGTTATTTTCTTTCTTGCACTTTTCTTAGCCATCTCCTTGCCCTTATGTCTGAACTCCCAAGAGTTCCCCTGTCTTAGGCAAAGCTCACTGCCTAGTAAACATGGTTGCAAACCCCAGGTTGTCAGAAAGCACTTTGAACAGACAGAGGGCCAGAGCAGGCACACCCCTATCCCCTCTAAAGGGTTTTCTGATGGTTTGGATTCCAGGCTGGCAGCCCACCCTTCCAAAACCAACAATCTGAGTTGGGCCTTAATCATTTGATGCTAGGAGTATATATCTACAATCAAATAGCAGAGCCTGGCTCTTGAATCACAAAGAAGGCTGTGTCTGTTTAGCTGGTGGTCAGTCCCCAAGAATTGCAGTCCCCGGAATTGAATTGCTGCTCTTGCCATGGCCCTTAAGTGGGGTTTTTAACAAGGCCACATCTTCAGGTGAATGAGTAAGTGAGTGAGGGTTTGGGGACTCCTACTTTGGCTCTTCTCCATAATAACTTCCTAGACAGTGACCTGCAGCTCTTGGCCATAGATGAAGTAGCCCAACAAAGGGCCCACAATGTACATCTGTCTGGGACACTGTTAGATGAGCCCTGGACAGCCTGGTGGGCCACCGGACTTTTGCCACTTACCTGTTATAGAAAGATCCTTGCTGTGGCTTCAAACCAAGTAAAATCTGGTTTGCATTTCTGTTTGTCCATTATCAGATTACAGCCCTTCATTCGCTGTGCTTGGCACCATGGCACAGTGGAGACAGACATGGTCCCTGCCTTCATGAATATTTATTAAACAAATACATTATACAAGTAATCATTTAGTTAACATTTGATAAGAGCGTGAAAGAAATGTAAGGGCGGTATTGATGGGCTATGAGAGTACATTATAGAGGGACCTAACCTAGCCTGCTATTCATGGAAGGCTTCTTTTAAGAGGTGTGTTAGCTGAAGCCTGAAAGATAAGTAAGTTGTAGCCTGAAGGGAAATATGATGTGGGAAGAATCTTGGTGTCCCATCAGAAACGAAGTCCAGTGAAGTAAAATGTAGTAAGCCAGGGGAAGAGTGGCACAAGATGAGGCTGAGGAGATGGAAAGAGATGGGGGGTGGGGGGAGGTGGCAAGCAGTTGCTCCTTTGCTACCATCTTTAGCCTGGTCTGCAATACTCCTTTCAGAAAAGGACCTACCCACACTGCCATGGCACTCATCCAGGAGGTTGGTGTCCTGTTCTACCTCCTTAGAACAGGCACCCTCACAGGAATGCTAGGGGAGAGGCACTTCTAGCCCCAGCTTGGGCTTCATGCAAATGAGACTGGCCTTTACCTAACAGCACAGCTCAGAGTAAGGAGAAGGGAGGAGGCAAGAAAAGCTATGTACTTACAAATTTCCTACAAATCCCCTCTGCATGTTTTTATATTGCTTTGAACTGTTTATTAATACATGACAGAAGCCATTTCCCTATTTAGACGGTTCTGCTGGGAATTCCACACCACCACCCCCCTCCTGAGGTAGATAAAAAACATCAGCTTTCAAGATTTTATACTTGGATTTCAGAAACTAAATTACATTACTACGTCCGGTGAGATGGCGCCATTGCCTGTTCCTATCTGTGTGCTCCAGGCACCATGAGGCCGATAACATCAGCGTGTCGAAGCAGCTCGGTCCAGACAATTTGCAGCTGGCTGGAGCTGGCTCAGAGGGTGGGCTCAGAATCCACAGTAGCCCAGGATTTACTGTAGACTGGGATTCAGGATATTCAGGTTCTTTCCCTGGTCCAACTTTCTCCTATCTATAAAGAGAGAATCCGCCTTACTCCCGACCTAGATATAACAAGGAGTTGAAAATGACTCTCCTAAACATCAGAATAGGATAAAATCACCAAGGACACAATGTCCAGGAGGTTTCCAGTGGAGCAAAAGATAGAAGGGGGTGGGGAGAGGAGTGGAAGTCTAACTTTAACCATAATATGAGAAAGGTAGGTTCCTACTGCCTGTGAAATTAGGAGTCCATATAAAAGCCAAAATACTCCTGGAAATGATTATTCTGTGCTTCCCCTTGTGGCCCAGATGTGACAGCCTTGTAAATAGCCCTCTGACAGCCACAAAGTTATGGGTGGGTGAAGATGGAAGCATCGTTCCCCTGCCAGGAAACTAGGAACTTTCGGAGTTTGGTTTTAACCAAGATTTAACTCTACAAAACAGGTATTCCTTTCACAGCAAGAAATTTTCAGAGCTTATTAGGTTCTTTTTTTTTTTTTTTTTAGTTAGGCCAGTGGTTTATTAAGGAAATGAGAGAAGGAAATGGGAGAAAATAACAGATCATGGGCCCTCAGGTGTACTTGCAGGCAGGTCCAGGCGGAGAAGTGAGAGAGCTTTCTGCCAGTGTGGTTACCTTTTTTTTTTTTTAATTCCATGTTTGTTTGTTTTTTAACTTTATTTTGTACATTTAATAATTGAAAACATAAGCAATTAAAAACTAAAAAGTAAACACAGATGAATAAATATATACATTTCTCAATTAAATGTAATGGATACATGTAAATTTTTTTGTTGTTTTGTTTTTTGTTTGTTTTTTTGTTGTTTTGTGTGTGTGAATCAAACAATATTTTACACAATATATTTGGTTCATAGTAATGCATTCATACAGTATTTGTCCTTTTGTGTCTGGCTTGCTTCACTCAACATAATGTCCTCCAGGTTGCCATATGCTTTATGACTTCATTTCTTCTTACAGCTGCATAATATTCATTCCATCGTGTGAATAGACCACAGTTTGTTTATCCATTCATCTGTTGATGGACACCTGGGTTGTTTCCAACTTTTGGCAATGGTGAATAATGTGGCTATGAACATCAGTGTGCAGATGTCTGTTCATGTCACTGCTCTCAGTTCTTCTGGGTATATACCCAGTAGTGGTATTGCAGGGTCACATGGCAAGTCTATATTCAACTTCTTTAGGAACTGCCAAGTCCTCCATAGTGGTTGTACCATCCTGCATTCCCACCAACAGTGAAGAAGTGTTCCTAACTTTCCACATCCTCTCCAACACTTGTAGTTCTCTGTCTTTTTTTTTTTTTTTTTTTTTTTTTTAAGATTTTATTTATTTATTCATTCATCCCCCCCTTGCTGCTTGCGCTCGCCGGGTCAGCCAACCACGCCATGCGGGCAGGCCTGCCCTCACCAGGAGGCCCCGGGAACCGAACCCGGGGCCTCCCATATGGTAAACGGGAGCCCTACTGATTGAGCCACAGCCGCCTCCCTCTGTCTTTTTAATAGTGGCCGTTCTGATAGGTGTGAAATGATATCTCATTGTAGTCTTTTTTTTTTTTTTTTCAAGATTTTATTTATTTATTCATTTATCCCCCCCCTTGCTGCTTGTGCTCGCTGGGTCAGCTAACCACGCCGTGCGGGCGGGCTTGCCTTCACCAGGAGGCCCCGGGAACCGAACCCGGGACCTCCCATATGGTAAACGGGAGCCCTACTGATTGAGCCACAGCCGCTTCCCTGGCCCATTTTTTAATTGGGTCGTTTGTCTTTTTATTGTTGAATTGTAACATCTCTTTATATATCCTGGATATTAAACCCTTATCAGATATGTGATTTCCAAATATTTTTTCCCATTGAGTTGGCTGCCTTTTCACCCTTCTGACAAATTCCTGTGAGGTGCAAAAGTGTTTAATTTTGAGGAGGTCCCATTTATCTAATTTTTCTTTTGTTGCACGGGCTTTGGGTGTGAGGTCCAAGAAACCACCACCTACTACAAGGTCTTGAAGATGTTTCCCTACATTTTCTTCCAGTAGTTTTATGGTCCTGGCTTTTATATTTAGATCTTTGATCCTTTTTTTTTTTTTTTTTTTTTAAGATTTTATTTATTTATTCATTTATTCCCCCCTTGCTGCTTGTGCTCGCTGGGTCAGCTAACCACGCCGTGCGGGCGGGCTTGCCTTCACCAGGAGGCCCCGGGAACCGAACCCAGGGCCTCCCATATGGTAAACGGGAGCCCTACTAATTGAGCCACAGCCGCTTCCCATCTTTGATCCATTTTGAGTTGATTCTAGTATAGGGGGTGAGATAGGGGTCCTCTTTCATTCTTTTGGTTATAGATATCCAGTTCTCCCAACACCATTTGTTGAAGAGACTGTTTTTTCCCATCAGCGTGGGCTTGATAGGTTTGTCAAAAACCAGTTGACTGTATAGGTGAGGGTTTATTTTCTTTGCCGGGAGATTTTTGATGACGGATTCAATTTCCTTAATTGTGATTGGTTTGTTAAGTTCTTGTATTTCTTGTTGTTGCCATCTGGTCCTGGACTTTTCTTTGCTGGGAGATTTTTGATGACAGATTCAATCTCCTTAATTGTGATTGGTTTGTTAAGTTCTTGTATTTCTTGTTGTGTCAGTGTAGGTTGGTTATGAGTTTCTAGAAATTTGTCCATTTCATCCAGGTTGTCTAGTTTGTTGGCATATAGTTTCTCATAATATCCTCTTATGATTCTTTTTATTTCTGTGAGGTCATTTGTAATTTCCCCCCTTTCATTTCTGATTGTATTTATTTGCATCTTCTCTCTGTTTTTCTTTGTTAGTCTAGCGAGGGGTTTGTCAATTTTATTGATCTTCTCAAAGAACCAGCTTTTGGTTTTGTTGATTTTCTCTATTGCGTTTTTCTTCTCATTTTCATTTATTTCCGCTCTAATTTTTATTATTTCTTTCCTTCTTTTTGCTTTGGGATTGGTTTGCTGTTCTTTTTCTAGTTTCTCAAGTTGTTCAGTTAAATCTTTGAGTTTTGGGGGCGGATGTGGCTCAAATGGTTGGGTATCCGTCTGCCATATGGAGGGACGTGGGTTCAATCCCCGGGACCTCCTGGTTAAAAAAAAAAAAAAATCTTTGAGTTTAGCTCTTTCTTGTTTCTTAATATAGGCATTTAGGGCTATAAATTTCCCTCTCAAGACTGCCTTTGCTGTATCCCATAAGTTTTGATATGTTGTGTTCTCATTTTCATTTGTCTCAATATATTTACTGATTTCACTTGCAATTTCTTCTTTGACCCACTGAATATTTAGGAGTGTGTTGTTCAGTCTCCACACATTTGCAAATTTCCTTTTTTCCTGTCTGTTATTGATTTCTAGTTTCATTCAATTATGATCTGAGAAGGTGCTTTGTATAATTTCAATCTTTTTATATTTATTGAGAGCTGTATTGTGACCTAACATGTGGTCTATCCTGGAGAAAGATTCATGAGCACTTGAGAAGAATGTATAACCCGCTGAGTTTGGATGCAGTGTTCTGTATATGTCTGTTAGGTCTGACTTGTTTATCATATTGTTCAAGTTCTTTGTTTCCTTGTTGATCTTCTGTCTAGTTGTTCTATCTAATGATGTGAGAGGGGTGTTGAAGTCCCCGACGATTATTGTAGAAATGTCTATTTCTCCCTTCAGTTTTGCCAGAGTTTGTCTGATATATTTTGGGGCACCCTGGTTAGGTGCGTAGATATTTATGACTGTT
The DNA here is from genome assembly GCA_026826555.1 of Tolypeutes matacus. Classification (NCBI taxonomy): domain Eukaryota; kingdom Metazoa; phylum Chordata; class Mammalia; order Cingulata; family Chlamyphoridae; genus Tolypeutes; species Tolypeutes matacus. The sequence continues at coordinate 6,226,623 of JAKSZT010037198.1, forward strand.
ATATCTTCCTGGATGATCGTCCCTTTTATTAATATATAATGGCCTTCCGCATCTCTTATCACTTTTTTGCATTTGAAGTCTGTTTTGTCTGATATTAGTATAGCTACCCCTGCTCTTTTCTGTTTACTATTCGCATGGAGTATCCTTTTCCAACCTTTTACTTTCAGCTGGCTTGTATCCTTGTGTCTGAGATGAGTTTCTTGTAAGCAGCATATGGATGGCTCATGTTTTTTTATCCATTCTGTCAGCCTGTATCTTTTGATTGGGGAATTTAATCCATTCACATTCAATGATATTACTGAAAATGCACTATTTATTTCCTCCATTTTATTCTTTGGTTTTCATATGTCATCTTATTTTTGTCTTTCTTTTTACTCTTTTGGTTATCCTTTCTGCTTTTCTTTCTTCTATACTCTCCTCCAAGCCTCTCTCTCCTGTCTTTTTCTTTCAGGTTCTAAGGCTTCCTTTAATATTTCCTGCAAAGGTGGATTCTTTTTTGCAAACTCTCTTAGTTTCTGTTTGTTTGTGAATACTTTATATTCACATTCATATTTGAAGGACAGTTTTGCTGGATAAAGAATTCTCGGCTGGCAGTTTTTCTCTTTCAGTTTCCTAATTGTATCATACCACTGTCTTCTCACCTCCATGGTTTCTGAAGAGAAATCTGCACAAAGTCTTACTGGACGTCCTTTGTATGTGATCGTTTGCTTCTCTCTTGCTGCTCTGAGAATTTTCTCTTTATCTTTTACATTTGACATTCTGAATAATATGTGTCTTGGCGTAGGTCTATTTGGATTTATTCTTATTGGGGTACGATGTGCTTCTTGGACATGTAAGTTCATTTCTTTCGTGAGAGTTGGGAAATTTTCAGCTATTATTTCCTCAAATACTCTTTCTGCCCCTTTTCCTTTCTCTTCTCCTTCTGGAAGTCCCATGACACATATGTTCTTGCGTTTAGTGTTGTCATTCAACTCTCTGAGCCCCTGCTCAATTTTTTCCATTCTTTTCTCTCTCTGTTCTTTTCTCTCTTCAATTTTAGCTGCTCTGTCTTCAGTATCACTTATTCTTTCTTCTATCATTTCGAGTCTGCTGTTGTATGCTTCAAATGTATTTTTTTACTTCACCTACTGTGTCTTTCGTTCCCATGAACTCCATTACTTTTCTGTTCATGATTTCAAATTCTTCTTTATGTTCACTCAATGACTTCTTTTTTTTTTTTTTTTTTTTTTTTTTACCGGGAGGTCCCGGGGATCGAACCCGGGTCCCTCCATATGGGAGACGGACGCCTAACCAGTTCAGCCACATCCGACCCCTCAATGACTTCTTGATGTCATTGATCTCTTTAACTATATTCTCTTTCATCTCATTAATTTGATTTTGGAAATGTGTGCTCGTATCACTGATTAGTTCTCTCAAATTCTGCATCTCTTCTGGGACTTTGCTGTATTCCTTTTCTTGGGCCATGTCTTCTATTTTCTTAGTATGGCCCGTAATTTTTTGCTGTTGCTTAGGCATCTGGTTAGTTTGTATTTTACTTAGATGCTCTATCTCTTTCTCTTTTATGGGGTTTTAGTGGCAGGAGGCTGTGAGTTACCACCGCTCTTTGATTTTTGGCTCAAACTTGATTGTTAGGATTGTTCTGCTGGTTGCTCAAAACTGGGCACTGGACCCAGTAATTGGTTGTAGAGTCGTTTCCTGGGGCCTTGGGCAGGGAGGCTATAGAGGCCAGGAAAAGCCTCTCTTACTTATTAATTTTCTTATGTGCACCTCCTTGGTCTGCCAGGAGATGGCGCTTGTTGGCAGCTCTCAATTCAATGCCTGGTCTGAGCGTATTTGTTGTGACACAGACCAGATCAATGTGATAGAGCTTCCTGTCTGGGGGCTAGGAGCCCTGTGATTCAAACTTTCTGAGACAGTTCTCCAGACTTCTCTTGTAGCGCCCCCCTTTTCCCAGCTAGGAAATATTTCCATTCCCTTCTGAATCCTCAACAATCAGTCCCTGTTAGTAGAGGATGAGATTGGGTGGTTTGTGTATCTTTAGCCCCTTGCAGGCTCCAAGGCAAACAATGGCGCAGCCCCACCCAGCCTGGAAGGGCTCTCGGGACAGGGCAGACCAAACCTGGGAGTCCAAAGCAGGGTCAGCCCTAGGCTCTCTCTCCCCTCTCCCATGGTGTCCTCAACAATTAGTCCAGGCTAGAAGAGAGGGAGGTTACGAGGGTCGAATTTCTCCAGTCCTTCCTAGGCTCCCAGGGCAAACCGCCTTGTGGAAGGGTCCGTGCGGCTCTGCAACCCAAATTTGCAGGTCAGAACCTGAGTCAGCCTAAGGCTGTGTCCCTCTCTCTCCCCTTTCCAGGAGTGGCAGATCCCTGAAGCCCCCTTTGTCTGTGGTCACAGGCCCAGGGGCCCGAGAATTCTGAAGAGTCTTTAGTCGCGATTTCCCTCTTCTGTCCCTCTCTCCTCTGGGTGGTGTGCAGCTTTCACCTGCTGTCCTAAGCCCTATAAGATCTTTTTCGGGGCTGTTTCAGCTTGTCCTCTAGCTATTTTTCTGGAGAAGAGATTCCCGTGTCTTACTAGTCTGCCATCTTCCCGGAAGTCCCTGATTAGGTTCTTTTAAATGCATCAAATACCATATAACATTCATTCAACAGCATTCACAGTCCTGTTTTTGTAAATAGCTCAAACACAGACCCTTCATCCTCAAAGCATGATTTTTTTTTTTTTTTTTTTTAATTCAGTAGGCCCCCAAAGTCAAAATTTCAGAAGAAATTGGTCCAGCCTCATTGAGGTTGCCAGTCCTCTGCCTTAGGGCTAGCCTGGATTTTCGGTACCTTAGTGCCCTGCCCACTCACCTATAGGTTCTGGTGGTTGGAATCAGGAGACAGAAGAACCACCCTTAAGTATAGCTGCACATTTCTTAACCTCTCTGGGCACAGTAGAGGCATGAAGACTTCTGACTCCATTCCTATACCTGAGGGATTAATTACTGATTAAGCCAAGAGATCCTTTATGTTTACATTTATTTGTTGGTTTTTACAGAAAGGAATTATTGAAGGTTTTAAAATGAGATATCATGATCACCACATAACAGTATAGGTTCCAAGGTTGAGCCTCCATCTGGGTGTTCACAGTTGGTGGAGCAGGTTTTCCAGGTACTGCAAAAATCTTGGTGCAGGTTGCTCTTCTCTCTGTCCTAGATTCCCAGGCTGCTTCTGTTAGGTCTGTGCTGGCCTCCTGTCCCAGGGACTAGAAGCCCAGGGTCTATGCTTTTTTTCATAGCCAGGGGAGGATGACACAAGTCAGGGGACTGTGGTACAGTCAGAACTTGGGGCAACTCCCCCCTCCCCACTGCTGTTACCTCTGGGTTAGCCAGGTCCTGGTCAGCTTTTCTTTGCCTTTTGCTACTCCTTGCCCACAGTTCCTAAGAAATAGCTGGCCTGCCACAATCTCTGGACCATAGATCTCTACTGGAGGATTTCACTCTATGGGGAGTCTCAAGCCACCCATGGATCAGACTCATAATTGTTGAGAACAAAATTAAGTTTTTGCTGAAATGTCAGCAAACCAGAGAACAGTGTGTCTTGAGCTCTCTTTTTTGATGTCTTTTGACCACATCCTCCCTGCTAGATTCAACCGTCCTCTAATTATATAACAAGAGCCCCTTGAGGACTGTGGTTCTGGTTTCTCCCTGACTTATGTTATCCTTCTCGAAATTCTGTCTTTTCCAGATAGCCATTGACACTAGTCTCTCCTGGGTCCCCTACTTTTCTGATGCCTTTCAGTCTTCTGCCTATCCCTTCAATGCTGGTGTTCTCCAGGTTTTTCCTCTTACCCTTCATATTTATACACACACACACACACACACACACGTACTTGCACAAAGCAAAATCACTAAAACTTACTCTTATTCCTGTATTCTCTGTCTTGTGTGGTAGTATCACAATTTACCCAGTCACTCAAGTCAGAAGGAAACCTGGGAGTCATCCTTGCCTAGGTTTTTTCCTTCAAATCTAACCCAATCAGCCACTAAGCCCTAGCAGTTTGGCCTCTGACATGTTTTTCTTCTCTATCACTTTTTCTCCAGCCCCATTAATATACCTTTCTCAAGCTTTTATCATCTCTTGAAATGCCTCTTACCTGGTCTCCCTGCCTCCAGTTTAATTATTCCTGCCCATTTTCTCAATACTGCTCCCAGAATAATCTATCAAATCTGATAGTGGGTTTAAAATCCTTCAATGGCTTTCCTTAATTTCCAGTTAAGAGTCCAATGCCCTGGACATGACTGTGGCAATTTGAAATGGCAGTTTGAAATTATTTTATGAATCCCCAAAAGAGAAAGATTATATTTTTAAACTAATCTATTGGTTGTGGGTCCTTTGATTAGATTACTTGATAAGATCGATTTAGATTTGATTGGACTGTGATTGGAGACTCAGGTTGAATATCACCCCCTTGCTGGGTCTGATGTAAACCCAGAGACACATAGAGAGACAGACTGACACAGAGAAAAAGGAAGCCACCATATTTGATCCTGCCATGTGAGAGAGGACTAGAAGATCGCTTAAGCATGAAGCCCCCAAGAGGCTGGGCCCACTGAACAGCTCGGGAAGAGACAAGCCCTATGCCTGATAGCTGATAGCTGAGCTCTGGGAGATTCTGGAGGGGAGGGCAGAGACTTCAGCAGAGATCTGTGGCCATCTTTGCCATATGGCAGCTGACTTTGGTGAGAAAACATCTCTGATGGTGCCTCAGTTTGGACTTCACAGCCTTGGAATGTAAGCTTTTACCCCAAGTAAATCCCTTTTATAAAAGCCAACTCATTTCTGGTCCTTTGCATCAGCAACTCTTTGACAAACTAAAACATTGACTTACAAAGCTGTTTGTGATTTTGAGTTTTGCTCCCATTCTACTCTCATCATCTGCATTTCACCCTCTAACATCTAATATTCCAGCAAAATTGAGCTACTCCTTCTGCCTACTATATAGTCATGTGTGTCCTCCCACTGCTCTCTTTTCTTTTTGTTCCCTATTCCTTTCTTCATCTGGTTCACTTCTACCTCCTACTCATCCTTAATGCTTCACTTTCCTTGGAGAAGTCTTCCCTAATTTTCCAGGGTAGGATAAGTACTTTTGCCCTGTGTAACCACAGCACCCTCTACAAACCTCTGTCATAGCACTTAGCATATCATTAAATTATCTGCTTGTTCATTTGCCTCACTCATTGGTCAATGAGCTCCTCTTGGGCAGGGACCATATTATCTTTGTACCCCGAGCACCCAACACAGTGTCTAGAATATAGGTGCCCCTAAAATGTGAGACCAAAACTGGACTTCGTGGTTGAGACCCCTTCGTCTCTTTTTCTTGTACTGTCCTTTGCTTTTCTCTCCTGGGCTTAGCATTCTCAGTTCCCAGTGCTTTTTCTTTCTCTGCTTCCCCCCCTCCCCTCCCCCTCAGTCTTCGATTGTTGACTGCTTCAGTGACTCCAATATTTCCTTCCTGTGGAGAACTCATTGAGCAGGAGGTTAGTGAGCTGAAAGCATCCACGTTATTTTCTAAAGAGGGGCCCCAAGTGTGTGCTGAGCACTGGAGACATGGTTGGACTAGGTACCAGCCTTCCGAGTCCCTGCTCTGAAAGACAACATTCCTATGGCTGTGTAAGTTCTGTGTGTTATTCTCATGACCACAGTCTCTGAGGAAGGGCTGGCGTATTAGAGATGTGGAAATTAGATTCAAATCCAAATGCTACCACCTTCAAGGTGTGACTTTGAATGAATTGCTTTACACAGTCTGGTTCTCAATTTTAATATGGGAATGATGCTTACCTTACTTGGTGTTTGGGAGAATTAAGTGAGATAATATATATGAAGCACTTAGCACCATGGCTGGACACATAGCAAGTGTTCAGGCAATATTAACTAAATGATTTGATGAACTGCAGAAGAACAACATGTGGGCTAAATTGTTTTGAGCAACTCCCTGCCTGGGCCCAGCCAGAGCTCTTAGCATGAGCTTTGGTTAGGCCCCACCTAACAAGTGTGCTCTATTGGCACTGAGAATGTAACCAGGTTAAGACTGGGGCAGAGGGCTCTTTGAGGGACTGTCTGGGAGATGGTGTGGGTGTAGAGAAGCTGTCCTAGAGCCTTGCTATTCAAAGGCTCTTGAAAAATGCAACTAACAGTATTGATATCACTTGGGGGGTCTGCTCCTGTGACCATGAGGATGGGAGCAGCAACAGTTCCCAGAAAAGGGAAACCCAGAGTGTTACTACTCTAGTATACACAAAGACTCAAAATAAATACATGAGAAGTTAACAGAGATTGTCTCTAGGTGGTGAAACTAAATGTGATTTTTAAAATTTTAGCATGTATTGCTTTATTATAGAAAAATCTATTAAACTTGCCATGGCTATAGTTGTTACTAAACCTTGGGTCACCAGGTGCTTCACCCTGTTTTTGATTCTCCCAATGACATCTACAAAAAAACAACAACAAAAAATAACAAGGCTTGGTAGTATCTGGTTTTTATAATGAATTCCATCCTAGAAGCTGCTTAAGGAGAAAAAAATCCTCAGCTACTCACAGGACCAGCTTGAGTTCCCAAACTCTAGCCCTAATATAAGAATCCTTTTCACTTCTTTTTGGTGAACTTCACTTTGCCCTAAAATGCTCTGCAGAAGTGTAGTGTGGGTGAAGAAAGAGTGCTCTCCTCCTCTGCATTCTGTCACCAGCACCTAAGCAGAGCTGGAAAGAGACCAGGCATTCAGGAAGTGTGTTGACTTTATTTGAATTGAGGCTTCTTTTAGAAGAAAATCTAGGGAATTAGGGAGATTTAGACTGATGGAAGAGGCCTCCTTGAGCTAGCCAGGATCCTCTGCCCCATCTCCCAAATTCAGGCTTTACAACATTTCTCTCTAACTTTTCAGATCTCTCTTTGTAAGAGCCACTAACAACATTCAGGGAGACTGTCTCCCTTGTTTCCTTGATTTTCTTATGAGAGGTTTTTGTCCTTCCCTTTAAATGAGAACCCTAAGGGTCTTAATATTTCCCAACAGGATAGAATTCCTGGATCATTACCTGGCACTGCAAGCAGTAACTAGAGAAATCCTGGAGAAGGGGACTTGGAGAAGAAAAGTGATAGCTACCCCATTGTTACAATGGGGCTCAGGAAATGGCCAGTGTGAGGTGTGACTTCAGGTGAGGTGTGAAGTCACACCACAGAATAAGAGCTGTCATTGGCCAAGTGGTTCTCATGTTGAGGTGTGGAGTCAGAAACAGATGGGAATTCATTAAAGGCTAGATGAGCAGCCATCTGCAGGGAAGTAGATTGCTCTGACCAATGCCTAGGTTGCCACTGAATATTCTTTGACAGATAAAATATCTGGCATACCATGAGGAATCAATAAAGATATTGAGTTGTACTTGCTGAGAAATCTCCATCTAAAATATATCTAATCATGCTTCTCCTCCACCCACTGCCAAGAGCTGATTTGGATGAGTGGCTTAGCCTTGAACACTAGGACCACAGGCCCAGGTAGTTTTTGAGCTGACTCCTGGACAAATTGTGATAAAGACAGAGTTGGTCTTTGAGGTGCTATCCTGCTGTCCTCATCTGCCAGAGAGTGCCCTGAGCCCCAGGTCTCCCCTGATTTCCTGTTTCCTTATCAACGTTGTCCTCCTTCCTGGCCCTGTTCCTGCTCTAGTTCCATCCTGCTTCTTGCTTTCATCCAGGGAAACTGATCAAGTACAGACATGACTATTCCAGAGGAAGACTTTTAGCATTCCCCAACTCAGAGCTACCTCTCCCATCTGCCTCCTAAAACTAAAGGAAAATGCATGTGTGCTTTGTGAAGAAAGGTTAGATAATGTTGGTAGGTGAGCACTTTGCCTATTCATACCTCACCTGAGGTTCACTTAAATTTCCATTTTCCTAAGGTGAAGATAGAGGTATCCTTTCCCTGTGGGAAAGCTGAGGTAGAATCATGCCTCTAATCTGAATCATCCATGCTCACACCAGTCCATAATACAAAGGCAGGCTTGTTCAGCACCAAGGAGAGCTCTTGTGATCTTGGATACTGGGCCTGCGCAGGTGAAAGGTGAAGATGATATCTGGGAGCCCAGCTAATCTGATCTCCTTCCACTCTTGGGCAGCTACCGAGTGTCCCTTTTCTCCCCTACCCCTCCTGCTCCACCTTTGTATTCATTCCCTTCCTTTATTTAATTATTCGTGACAAAAAGTGACCTTCTTTCTATATGACAGTGAAACTTTAGACTTTTAGGAGTGACTGTCCCTTCTTTCTACCTACCTTTCCACCTCCATGCTCACCTGCATCTCCCAGCCATCTTCAACTCCCTTCCATTTCAATAAATAGCCTCCTCTGGTCCAAGGTTCTGGTTCCATCTCCTATTGACTACTTAGATACCATGTCCCATGAACCACCTCCTTTTCTATCCAGCTTCCCTACCCCTCAGTCTAGAACAGTGGTCAGGTGTTCTCTGGCTCTAAAGAAATCCTTCTACTCCAAAGCCTCCTTTGGCCATCACCCATTCTTGTTTTGTTCCTTTCCTTCTCACCCTGGCTCCTTGAATGAATAGTCTGTGCTCACTGTATCTACTTTCTCATCTCCTATTCCCTTCTAAAACCTCTGTAATCTGGATTCTGTTCCTACCCTTAAACTGAAACTGTGTTCACTGAGACCCCTCAGTCACCTCCTTATTTCTAAATATTGTCTTTATTTGCTTGACACTGTTGATTTCTTCTATCTTGAAGCATGAGTGGTTTCCTAGTTCTTTGCCTACATTTCATCTCCTTCTGCTCCTACCCATTCTTCTTCTTCCACTCATTCTCTAAGGTTGTATGTTCCTCAGGGTGCCATCCTTGGTTCTTTTTCTTTTTTTTCTTTCTTTCTTTCTTCCTTTCTTCCTTCCTTTCTTTCTTTCTTTCTTTCTTATTCTTTCTGAGGGGTCTTATTCTCCTCTGTGATTTCCATCACCACCAGGCTGGATCTCTTTCCTGAGCTCCCAAACATCAGCTACTAACTAAGGATATCATCTGGGTGTCCAAAACGTACCTCAATTCACCATGTCCCAAACTGAACTCATCAAATTTTCCTTGACAGTGTAGCTGTTCCTCCTCCTGCCTTGTTTGTGTTAGTAACTAATACTCCTTTCCTGATTGCCCCAGACAGAAAACTAGGAATATCTGGACTCTTCCTTCTACCTTTATCACTAAAGGCTGCCAATTCTACCCTCCTTAAATCCTCCTTTCCTTCCTCTTATTTTCTGCTTCTGCATAATTCAGGCCCCTGTCATCTCTGCTGGCACTGTTTCAGTAGTTTTCTGTTTCAGTAGTTTTCTAATTATCCTTACCTCCAGTCTCATTCCTCTTCTCCCTTCTACATGGTTAAAGAATAATCTTGGGAGTGGATGTGGCTCAAGTGGTTGAGCACCTGCTTCTGACATTGGAGGTCCCAGGTTCAGTTCCCAGTGCCTCCTAAAAAAAAACAAAAACAAACAACAACAACAACAACAAAAAAAAAACAAATGAAAAAAACAAAAACAAAAACAACAATTCAGGGGAGTGATGTGGCTCAGTGGTTGAGCACTGTCTTCCCACAATCCCAGGCCCCCAGTTTCTTAAAAAAAAGAGAGAGAGAAAGAATCTTTATTCATCTCAAATCTGATCATGTTACTCCCCTGCTTAAGGCTTTTCATTGGCTCCCCATCAACTTCTGAATGAAGAAAAAAATCAAGGCCTACCTGCTCTCATGACCCAAGCTCTCCTGACCCCACCAATTTCATTTCCTGCCACTTTTCATCATACCTTCTAGGCTTCAACTATAGTAAAATACTGACTTCCTTGAATGTCCTGTGCTAGTTTCATGCTTCTGAGCCTTTGCACATGTTGTTCCCTGAAAGTCTTTCCTCCTGTCTTCTTAATGTGGTAACTGATGTTTTGTGATCTTCTCAAATGTCACCTCTTTGAAGTTTTCTCTGCCCAACCCTCTTTTTCCTATTCCCTCTACTATTATATGGCCCTGGATACCTTTATTGATAATTACCAAGAGCTCCTTAAGGATGGGGCCTCTTTTCTATTCATCTTTATGAGTACCAGGCCTAGCACTGTTAAATAAATAAGTGGAGGATATGAAACACCATAGAGTGAAGAAAGAGAAGAGACAGGATACCTCGGGTCAGGCAGGGGCCCCTTAGCACCTTTTCCACAGGTAACTCCCTACATAAGCCAGGCCTCAACCTATGTGATTCCAGGGCTGCAGCTGTGGGCCAGCAACTCCCAGGGCTCGCTGTCCATTATTCTGTGGGCCTCACTGAACCTATACTAATGACAACTTTACAACTAACACCAAGAGAGTATGTACAGGTACTTTTAACTCACTTTATCCTCACAATAACTTTGACATAGGTATTAGTCCCATTTTACAGATGAAGAAACTGGTGCCCAGATTAACAGGTAGTTAATGGAGGACCTGAGATTTGAACCCAGGCAGTCTGGCTCCAGGATCTGTTTTTAACCATTACAATCTACCTTTCAGTCTGTGTGGCAAGGAAGATGGGATTATATGGATTGTCTTCCTTTAGATAGGGCATCCCCTTAGCACCTGGGAGTAAGGTCAACCCACCCAAACCACATGGCTGCTGCCTTATGGAGAAGGGGTATAATTTGAATGTTGGGGAGGTAATCACATTGTCTCCTGGGTACTAGTGAGAATCAGATGGACACATGGATCTGAAGGCATATATTAAGAATTACAGTGAAGCCGAGGTGACTCAGTAGTTGAGTGCAGGCTTCCCACATATGAGGTCCCAGGTTCAATCCCTGGCCTCTGGTACCTCAAAAAAAAAAAAAAAAAAAGCATGTTTTGGGAAGCGGATGTGGCTCAAGCAATTGAGGTCCCACCTACCCATGGGAGGTCCCAACTTTGGTTCCCAGGGCCTCCTGGAGAAGGCAAGCTTGAACAATGGGCAAGAACAGCGAGCTGATGCAAAAAGATGATGCAACAAATATACACAAAGAGAAGACAATGAGAGACACAACAAACCAGGGAGCTGAGGTGGCTCAAGCTACTGAGTGCCTCTCCCATATGGAAGGTCCCAGATTCGGTTCCCAGTGCCTCCTGAAAGAGAAGATGAACAGACAGTGAGCTCAAACAATGGGGTGGGGATCGGGGGATAAATAAATAAAATAAATCTTAAAAAAAAAAAAAAAAAAAAAGAATTACAAAGCCTCCTATAAGTCTTATATTTTGCCACCTAGAGTCTTACCAGAGCGTCTTGTAAACCTCTGCTGTTCATTCAGGAAAGCAGTCCCTTCTGGCTATTTCTCCAGATTCCTCCCTTCTTAAGACTCTTGGACATGAGCCTTGAAGGTCCACCTCTCTGACTTTTTACTTTGTTTCCCCTTCTTGCCCAACCAATTTAATCCTGCTCACCTGCATCCCTGGTCTCTTGCATCCCAGCCTACCTTTGTATTTAAGGCACTGCCCACACCTCCAACAAGTAAGGCCAGCCAGCTAGGGACAACAACCCCATGAGCTAGTACAGTCCTAAGGCAGGGAGGCAAAGGCTGGAAGTTAGTATGCAGACTCATGCTTGGGCCTGCAGGGACAGAGCAGCCTCCCAGAGGGGCTGTCTTTGGCTCCAAGTCCTAGTCATTCTCTCTTTCCCCTATGCCACTCACCGCATGCTTTGAAAGGTCACTGACTCCATCATTGATCTTGAGTAAGGCACTTACCTTCTACTTCTAGGTTTCCTCATTTTAAAAAAGAATAGGTTGATAAGTTGTCATTTGTTGAAGCTGGTGATAGAACCTAGGATCTCATTATATAATTTTATCCATTTTCATATAAAATTAATAATTTCCATAATAAAACATTTTTAAAAGACTGGATTGAATTATGTCTATGGACTTTACCCTTTTTTTCTCCCACCAAAGTCTTGCAGGAAGACTGATATGTAAGTGAAATAAAAGTAGATCTAGGGAAGCGGCTGTGGCTCAATCAGTAGGGCTCCCGTTTACCATATGGGAGGCCCCGGGTTTGGTTCCTGGGGCCTCCTGGTGAAGGCAGGCCCGCCCGGATGGCGTGGTTAGCTGACCCAGCAAGCACAAGCAGCAAGGGGGGGATAAATGAATAAATAAATAAAAAATCTTAAAAAAAAAAAAAAAAAAAAGTAGATCTACTCTTGAAGTGAGGCCAGTTCCCCATCCTATTGCTCTCCCCCTAGCTCTCAGCCCTACCTAAAGCACAGGATTCAGGGAACAAAGTTTAATGAAAATCACTGGACCAGACTAACTCTAAGGATTCTTCTAGTGTTTCTGTCTTCTTCTAGCTGTATTGGCTTTGTGCTGGCCATTAGCCTATATACCCTGTCCCCAAAACAGTGAGATTGAGCTATTAATCATCTTGGTAGTCTTTGGAGAATTTATTTGAAGGGTTGCAGAAACATGGGTTGCTGTTAGAGATGCATTTCAATGTCTGTCTCTGCTGAGTATTTATTAATAATCTTGCTAATCTTCACTCTAGTTCCTGGATCTAGCCGACACCCGTCAGATGCCCTTAGGGGCATTTTAAATTCTCTCTGATTTCTTGGAGCCAGATACTTCCTCCTGCCTGGATTCCTCTCTGATACTTATATTCATGAATATTTCACATATAATCTCCCTGATCACATTGCCATGTGATAGTCATGGTGCATTGGCTCATTTCTCAGAGAAGACATACAGGGAGCCCACAGAAAAGGCTTGAGTCTGTAGGCGTAATGCCAGAGATCTTTGTGCTTGCCATAAGATGGCCTCCCATCACGGTCAGTGATGGGAAGATGCTGAACGGTGGGCCCTGTGTGGGACCTCTCAGCCTATGGCTTGGCATCCTGGCTAATGGCCCAAAGAACTGATGTTTCACTCAGGGATCACATATCACCAGGATCTCCTCCAAGCCATCTGTGAGTCCCTGTGACAAGAGTTGCCTAACAGCTTCCCTATACCCTTCCAGCCAAGTCTGCTTCCAGCATTATCACTGCCGCCCAATACCTCCAGACTTCTCCAAAGAAGAAACTGATAAATTCATCTGAACTGAGTGAAAGGTTAGCCCCAGATGTCAGGGAGTTTGTGTTTTTAAAGTCAACCATGTGGAAAGGACAGTGAGGGCCTAACACTCATGTGATGGAAGGGGTGGAGGGCTATGAAGAGAGGGCTGATGGGAAGGCCATAGATTTAGAAGTCAACAGTATAAAAATGTTAATCCAAACTGTAGAAGACATCAGTATTTCCCAAAAAGAGAGAGGAGGGCTGACGGCAGAGGGGGGAAAGGACCAGGGGACAAGATAGAAATGATGGTCAAAGAAGCAAGAGATGACCAAAAGCAGCACAATGTCCTGAATGCCAGGGGAGGAAATCATTTCCAAATGGATGTGGTATGTGTAACATGTGACAAATGCTACAGAAAAAGTCAAGAAATATGATTGAGGAAATTGGAAAAATGCCAGTGCTTCCCTTGTCCGGTCCCAACAGGCACATTTGTGGAATTTACCTTTTGAGAAACCCTTCCTCTGGCTGCACTGGGCGTGAGCCCAGGGGGCTGTCACGTCTCCATCTCACCTCCATCTCCCAGGCAGGAGTGCTGGCAGGGGAGAGGCCTAGAGGGCTGGGAGGCATTTTTGGGCACAGTGGGGCATCTAAGGCCCCCTAGAATCCTGCTTCTCCAAGGCAGCAGGGGATGAGTACTGTCTATAAAGGGATCCCAAGTAAGGAGCTGAGCCAGGAAGGCAGAAGTATGTGGGATTGGAAAGGCTTGTGGCACAGGAAGTTGCCAAGATGCAGGCTGCAGCACCAGGCCTTCTCTGAGCAGAGCCTCCTGCCCTCCTCTGACTCCACTATGGTTAAGTGGTGGGGATCAGGGTAGAGGACGGACGCCTAAGTTCTGCTTTCAGGGACTCACAAACTCACTGTGGCAACAGAGTCCATCCAGGGCCTTGTACTCTAGATGGCATGAAGGAACCCAGACAAGGCCAGGATTTCCCTCCCAAATGTTCTGGACTTTCTCCTTTACCCTTAGTGACAAGTATGTTTTTATCCCCACTGCCTCATTTTAAAGGGAACAGAAGCTGGCATAATGGTTATATATCCTCCCTTGCTGGGTCACCAGCAGCCACCCAGCTCCCTGGGCCTGATGCTGTGGACCAGTCCTGGGGCATTCTCCTGGCCTGTGTCTACTCTGTGCATCCTGAAGCAGAACAGAGGATCCCCTCTGGATTCATCCTACCTTAGGCCTACCACTGTGCAGTCCCTGGTTAAAATGCAAAGATGCCTAAGATAGTAGCACCCATATCAATGGATGATCATCAGCTTCTCAAGAGGAAGGTGGATGACCAGCATCTTCCAACTCGGGGTGAGGGTGAACCAGGGCCCTGGATCTTGTAGCAGAGGTTGGGGATGTTTTGGAGGGGAAGGCAAGGCTAGGTTAGGGCCCCGGCAGCACAAGGCCCAGCCCAACACAGGGAAGTGAGTGAGGAGGATGGTGAGGGAGATTGAGAAGGTTGCAGTCCCTGGGCCATATGCATGCTCTTCTACTTGTCTTCTGGGATGTCAAGCCCCATGTTCTGTACATTAGGCAGCACAGTACTAACTGGCCACCAGCTAATTTGTCATTATTTTTTTTCTCACCTACCATACCCAGCCAAGCTTTCAGGTTCATCCAGAAGACACTCTTCCAGACTCATCTGTGAAAGTCCTCATTAGAACTCTTTTTTTGTCCAGTGGTTGCAGCCTTGAAGTCTGGCCTGGCTTGCCAGTCAATTCTCTGCATCCCGTGCAGGGGCCTGTCCAGTGCTAGGGGAGCCAGAGAGGGAGAAGGCCTGATCCAGGGAACACTTACTCTGACCTCAGTCCAGAATTAAACCCACGGGAACCTTCTAAGACCTTTCCAAACGAGAACACAGGAAGGGCCCTAAGGAACAGGGCAACTAGTATGGGCTTCAGCTTGGAGGAGGAGGTCCTGTGGGATTAAAGAATCATAGCAGGCTTTCTGGAGGAGGCTGGACCACAGAGGGCTTTGAAGGACAGACACTTATTGGGTGTAAGTGGGGCTGAGATCCTTGGCTCTTCTACCTGGCTCAGAGTCTTCCTCCCATTGTGGACAGATCTGCCCCTTCTACCCTGCATCCCTTGCCTGCTGCCAGGGGCAAATGCCCCCAGAAGCCCAGAGGACTGGTGGGAAAGTCACCCTCAGGGCTGAGAGCATCCCCTGTATTCACTTCCTAACAATTCCCTGTCTCTCTGCTTTCTCCCCACAGGACCCAGCTGCCGCCTCCATCACAGACGGAGACTGTGACGCCCGGGAGGGTGAGTCAGTAGCCATGAATTACAAAGCATCCCCGCTCCAGGTGAAGCTGGGTGAGTGTGTCCAGGGGGTGAGTGAGAAGTGGGGAGTGAACAAGGCACTCTAGGCTGGGTCTACAATGAGACCTGGAACTATTTTCTCATCCTAAGCCCTTTGGGGCAGAAAAGAAACCTAAAACCTAGAAACCTAAAAGCTCAAAAAGAGAGTGATATTTGGGTTCCAGGACATAGGACACAGATGGCCCCAGGAGACTCCAGGCTTAGGCCTACCTGTGGCCTGGGGCCTCCATCTCTCTCTTAGAGCTAAGCTGCCTGGGGAGGTGTCATCCCCATCTGCCTGGGTTCCAAAGCCTTCCCACCAAGCCAGACCCTCCTCCACCAGAGGGATGACAGTGGGAGGGAGGTGGGAAGGCCTGCAGGATATCACATATGGGGGACACACACATCCCCACCCAGAGACTGGGGACAGCAAGGCATGGCAGCGAGGTTGTCCTAGGTTCTTCCCCACTTGATGTCCCACACTCTATTTCCTGGAGCTTCCATTCAGCTCTTTCTTTTCAGCCTTCTTAGAGACAATTGTCACTGTTTGCCCTTCTGCTGAAGACTTCTCTTCCAGGGAGGCTGACACACCCCACCCTCACCTCACTCTAAAACCCAAGGTCTCATCCAGAAGACAGAAGATCCACAGACCCTCCTGCAGGATGTTAGCTCATCAGGGAAACCAAGACTTTTTGCTCTGGGGGGGTGGACAGGAAAGAATTGGGCAGGGCTGGGTAGCCACCGTTCTGTCCCCAGAACATGACCCGGCTAGGGAAGAATGTTTGGACTCTGGTGGACAAGACGTTTATGGATATATGACAATGTCAGTCTGTTCTATATCAATAATTTATTTCTATTCACTGAAATTACTTCATTAGCTTAATTAGAGTTATAGCAAGACAGAATTATTAGTAGAAAGATGCGTCTTTGCAGCAGGGGAAATGATGCCATGTAAGCCATTTGTGAGTTGTGTCCTCCCATCCTGCCCCCCACCTAAGCTGGAAGTGGAGATGGTAGAGAAGAAAAGCAGGTGTTCAGTTTAGGATAGGGCCTGCAAGTCAGGAACAGATGTCGGGGCCATCTGGAAGGGGCAGATCCACAGAGGATCCAAAACCAGAGAAAGCACCCAACCTCAGGAGCCATGGTGAATGGTCCCATTCTGGGTAGCAGCTCCACCAATTCTACATCCTTCTCAGCCCACCTCCCACCCAGGGCAGTGGCCCTGGGGACACTCACTTTTTTACCCCTCCCCCCACCAACACAGACCACAGATGAGAATCACATTTGAATTTCTGTGGCTGTGAGGCTGGGGAGTGGAAATGGAAGTATCTAATTGTAGTCTAGCACCAAGGTGAAGGAGCTAAGACCAGAGCCAGCCCCAAACTGCTGAAAGGTAGAGATGGGAGGTAGGAGGTACCACAAATTACCCAACTCAGGCTAGATGATTCCAAGACTCAAGCCATGAAGCCACTGGCACTGCCAGACACCTTATTTCCTGCAAGGCAAAGACAGCAGTTACAGTTCTCTACAGGAGCCTGAAACTCTAGAAGGCATCTCTGAGGCCAAGAAGCTCAGAATTTCCATCAAACGCTGGATCAGACTGACAGGAAGCAGCCTTAGAGGAGGAGTGTCAGTTGCTATGTCTGAGGGCTAGAAAGGAATGAGGGTCCCAAAGCTGAAGCTGAGCCCCAAACTCCATCTCGACCTCAGCCTATCTGGAACTGTTCTCTGGACCCTTTTGGGTCTTATCTGGGGGGACTTTCCCTAAGTTTCTTAGAAAACCCCAATCCCCCTTTTGAGGGTCACCTTCCCCTTGGGGGTTTATCTCCTGTCCACTCTGAAGTCAGTTAACACTGCAGCCTGCCCCTTTGCAGTCACCTGGTTCCCCACCATTAGCCACAGTTCCTGTAGCTGCTGTTCTCACTTCACCTACTCTGAACACTGCACCTCTCTCCTCAGGGCCCAAAGTTCCACTGACCCAAGGCTACTGTGTGTAACAGACTTTTATTTTAAAAAATTGATTTCATGAAGAGAAATTACAACACACTTCATACAAGAAAGAGCTTACAATTAATACAGGTTACCACTATCCTTAGAACTCCTCTGCCATCTTTGCCACCCTCTTTTCCATCTTTCTTCTCAGATTCCAGCTGCCCACCAAATACTGGACCTCCTCCTCTTTCCCAGGAGCCCTTTCCCATATGTTCTTTTTTTTTTTTTTTTAAAGATTTTATTTATTTATTCATTTATCCCCCCCTTGCTGCTTGTGCTCTCTGGGTCAGCCAACCACGCCGTGCGGGCAGGCCTGCCCTCACCAGGAGGCCCCGGGAACCGAACCCAGGGCCTCCCATATGGTAAACGGGAGCCCTACTGATTGAGCCACAGCCGCTTCCCTCCCATATGTTCTAAAACCTTCTCCCTCTGCAGCTGCCAGGACTCCTTTTCACAGAGTCCTGTTCTTTGGTCATCTATTTCCAGACCACATCCAGGGAGCCCCTCGGGCTGTTTTTCTAAACAAAAGTGGAATTTTTTTCATCTTCCTAGGTTATCACATCCAAACTGTAGCCAATTTTGTTTCTTTTTTTATATATATAATTAATTTTTTTATTTTTAAAGAAGCTTTAGATTACATAACTGTTACATTAAAAATATAAAGGATTCCCATATGCTCCACCCCCTCCCCTCCCCCACTTTCCCACATTAACAACATCCTTCATTAGTATGGTACATTTCTTACAATTGATGAACACTTACTAGAGCATTGCTACTAACCATGGACTACAGTTTATTACTTCTTAATTTAGCAATTCAAGTAATTTTGCAAGTGTGAGGTCTCCTTTACTACCCCTATCTCGTCACCTCCTTCTCCCCAGAGATAATCATTCCAAACTTTTAAGGTTTTTCTTGTTTTATTTTGTATTTTAACATACATGGTATCATAGTGTACACACTTTCTGGAACTTTTTTTCACTTAATGTCTTGGCAACCTCTCCAATGTCAGTATATAAAGAAACACTTCATTCTCTTAATTAGTTGCGTAGTAGCCCATAGATAGTTTGTTTTTGCTGGTATATTGCTTGCATTTTTCCCCCACTATTTCAAACAATCACGGCAAGTTTGTGGGTTTTTTTGTGTCATGTTTCTTTTTTTGTTTGTTATTTTTTAGCCCTCCCCATTACATTACCACCAAAGCTTCTCATGAAAATTCACAGCTTTGTCCCAGTTGTACTGAGGGAATAAGAAACTCACCACAGGAAACTTTAAGGTGAATTGCACCCTCTAGAGGCTTGGGGTGGTAATGACCACTGTGCCTCCTGAAAAAAAAGCTGAAGGAATTAGATGAGCAGTGACCAAATAAAAGAGGGTCAGAGGCAGGCAAAGGCTGGGAGATGAGATGCTCAGAGACATGGAGGTGAGAGGAAATTCCAAAGTTAGTCGCAGTAGCTGAAAAGGTCCTTCCCATCCTTCCTTCCCAGAGCTGGTGGTTATTTTATGAGATAGCATTTTCCTAGTGTCCCTGACTACCCAAAGGTCCTTTTCCTGGATCTAGGCTTTACCCGAGATGAATAGGAAAGGGTAGATGGGCCTCCTCCAGGACCTGGACATCCACTGTGGGAGAGAAGGCCAGTGGCCCTAAAACTTCTGCAAGATCTTCTCCTACTACACACTCAGGGGCACACTGGGCAAAGGTCACCTGATGGCCAGCCCCAGGGGTAGCCTCTGGAGCCTCAGAGAACTCAGAGGCCAGCAGAGGAGTCAGAAGCATCACTCAGGTAGCATGGCCAGAGGGGGACCCCAAGCCTGCCAGCCCCAGCCTGTCCCTCCTACACTTTCCCACCTTTGGTAGCTCCTTTTTGCTTTCTGAATTAACTCCAAACTTCTCTGTCTGGCATTCAAGGCCTTTATGCTCTGAGTTTGTAATCAGAGGGAGCCCTGAGCCCCTTAGCATATGACCTGACATATGATTGGTGACACAAGATGTTTGTTGAGGGGGTGCAGATGTGGCTCAAATGGTTGGGTATCCGTCTCCCATATGGAGGGACCTGGGTTCAAACCCTGGGACCTCCCAGTAAAAAAGAAAAAAGAAAAAAAAAATTACAAAGATATTTGTTGAACAAATAAGTGACTGAATAAATGGATCCTTCTTTTTCTGATTATCCTTCCTCTTCACCCCTCTATTCCATCCAGAGCCACACTTCTTGAGCTTACTTTTAAATGCATTTTTGTATATACTATCCCTCCTTCCTATCTCCAGCACAAGGTATCACCTGCAGGAAGCCCTCCCTGACTGCTCCCTCCCTTTGATCATTTGTCCCTCTCTAGCCTTTCCTTGGCATCAGTCACACACTAACTGCCTCCACAGAGGAGTTGTGGTTCCTGAAAGGCAATCAGCCTCCTCCTTTTGTCCCCCACTATCTGCTTCAAGTTGTGCAAGGCCAAGTACTGTCTCCACAGGGTAGCAGGGGCCTGAAGCCTGGGTCCCAGACTCAGTCCCTAGAGAAGCAAGGGGCTTCACAATGGATGCTCAACCCAGGCTGCCCTGGGCAGTAAGGTAGGGTGGCCCTGGGGCAGGACACAGCTTCCTTCCCATGTTCCCCTGCAGAGAAGCAGCGGGAGCTGGCCCGAAAAGGATCCCTGAAGAATGGCAGCATGGGTAGCCCCGTCAACCAGCAACCCAAGAAGAACAATGTCATGGCCCGGACGAGGTAGAAGCCCCCTCTGCCCTACCTGGACCCTGCCAGCCAGCACCTAACTCTGCTGGTCCTGACCTTCTCCCTCTTCCCTCCCTCATACAGCTCCTCTTCAAGAGGAGAGAGCCTCAACAAGATATTAGGTGGGGAGGGAGGGAAGTGGGGGGGAGGGGCAAACCAGTCTCCTCCCAGGCTTGTGTGCTCTAGTTGCCTCTCAAACCCCTGAATTTCTCCACCTAGGCTGGTTGTCCCCAATAAAGGCTACTCCTCGCTTGACCAGAGCCCAGACGAGAAGCCACTGGTAGCCCTTGACACAGACAGGTGCGTACAGGGGTCTGGGGGCAGCCGGACAAGCCACAGGAATCTGTATGAGCACGAGTGGGCTGGACAGGCCATACCTGCTGAATTGTCAGAATTGGGGTATTTCTCAGACAGCTGAGAACTCTCCAAGGGTGAATCCTTCAATGAGTGGTTTTGTTTTTTTTTACCTGGAGATGTGGCAGAGAGAGGAAAGGGGGGCGGGGTTGTTCCTGGGGGCAGTGCCCCAACTACTGTCCCTAGAATGGGCCCTGAAGTCTCTGAACAGCAGGATGCCATGCCTAATGCCTCACCCCCTCAGAGAGGAGTCCTACAACTGGGAGCATACCTGGTTAGACTTGGACTTTGTTATTAGACCCAACAAGCCAGGGCCACAGAACCTGGAAAAGAGAGGGGAGGATTGGGGGTGGAAGGAGCAATTTATTCAGAAGAGTGGGTTAGGGAACCTAGTCTTAAAACTGCATTTGCACAGCAAGCATGTTTTTTATTTAGATCTTGCTGTTGTGGGGGTGAGGTGAGGTATTGATGATGGGGGGGCGGGGGAGGGATTTTCTGTTTCATTCCCCGAATGACTTCCTCTCTGCCCTCCTTCCTCCGCTGCCAGTGATGATGACTTTGACATGTCCAGATATTCCTCCTCTGGCTACTCCTCTGCTGAGGTGAGGCCCCACTCTTTCTCGCCCTAGGACACACCCGAGAAGGACCCCACCTCTATGAAGAAGAAGGAGTGGGGCCAACGCCAAGTCACACCTTGAAAGGAGGCACAGATGGATGGAGCTCCGGAGCTCCGTCTAGGGGGCGTGCCTAAAATGGGGAGGGACCTGCAGTAGGATGGAGTCTGGAAGAAGGGAGAGCCCAGGGAAAGGGCCGGGGCCTGAGATGGGAGCGCTTAAATAGGACGGGGTGTGAAACACAGGCGACACGCTATGGGTCAGGCGATAGGGACACTAGGATACTAGGAGGACTGAGGTGAGAAGGAGAAGGGTCTGAATTGGGGTGGGGCCTCATGAGGATAGGCCTGTAAGAAAGTGAGGCCAGAGCTGAGGGTGGGGGCTAATCCCCGGGATGCGGAGAGACCTACAATGGGACCAAGCTGACCTGTGTGGCGCGGAGCCGGGGGCGGAGTGAGGATGGGTTGGTGTTGCAACCTAGGCCCCGGGTTCTGCCGCTGCGCGCCTGACCCCCCACCCCTTTGTCTACAGCAGATCAACCAAGATTTGAACATCCAGCTGCTGAAGGACGGCTACCGGTTAGATGAGATCCCCGACGACGAGGACCTGGACCTCATCCCCCCCCAAGTCCGTGAACCCCACCTGCATGTGCTGCCAGGCCACGTCCTCCACCGCCTGCCACATTCAGTAGCCGGCGGGGCCCCCGCGGCCGCCCAGGGCAGGGCTGATGTGGGCCAGGCTGGGCGGGGCAGGGGCTGACTCCTCCCCACCTCGTCCGCCTGCCCCCCGCCCCACGCCCCTTGCAGCCGCCAACCTCGTAACAGTCATTGCTTCCTCCTATGGTAGGACGTGTACCTCTGTGTGTTCATGGAGCCGGCGAAACTAAAACCAGGTCCCTCTCCACCCCGGGGCTGAGGAGGGGCGTGGGCTGTTTGTTCAGTTACTTGGGGAACCTTGCCCAACACCCTGTCCTCCCCTGCCCTCCAGGCTGCAGTCCACTAGAGGGGAAAAGGAGGGACTGGCAGCAGAGGGGCCAACAGTTGAGAGCAAGAGTGGAGAGGGACCATAAAGGCAGGGGGCCTGGCCCCACCCCAGCGAATCCATGAAACCCCCAGCCCCAGCCTGGCAAGGAAAGGGGCTTGGAGGGAGGAAGGACCAGGGCAGTGGGGACCTGCCCAGCATCTCGGGCTCCTCCACACACCCCCTACCTGCCTATGTTCCTATTTGCGTTTCCTACTCATCTTCAGATGGGAAGCCTGGCAGAGCTGCCCAGCAGGATATTGCCCCCGCCCCCATCCACTAGACCAATGACTTCTTTCTCCTCTGTGTTCCATTCACTACTTTCCTTGCTCCCTAGGAGACAGGCCAGGGTTTGGAGTGGTATGATGTGTCTGTACTCCTAACCAAGGCATCTTTCTGACTCTCTTCTCCTGCCCCCACCCCATCTCTCTCTCTCTCTCTCTTTCTCTCTCTCTCTCTCTCTCTCTCTCTCTCTCTGCCCCTCCCTCCCTTTCACCTGGTCATTGGTTTCTGTCCCAGACTGGAAGCAGAGGGTAAGGCTGGCCTCACATACCCCATTCCCATCCTTCCCTAGCCCAATATTCCAGAGGCTGGTTCCCAGTAATAATCTTCAAGGAAGTGTGGGAGAATCCACTGGGCTGAGCAGCTGCATGTGTAGGGTAGGGAGAGCTGTATGCATGAGGCTGTCAGGTGTGTGTGTCTGGGTCTCTGTGTTAGGCCAGGTGTCTATTTCTGTCACGGATGTGAGTGTCCATGTCGGGGCAGTATCTGTGGGGCCTGTTAGCCATGTGGGAGGCTGCTTAGCAGTTAAATGGACTGAGAGCCCGGGACTGGGAGTCAGAAGCCTGGGCTCTGGTCCTAGCTCTGACACTTTCCCTGTGATCGTCAACAAGCCACTTGCTTTCTCTGGGCTTCAGTTTCCTCAACTGTAAAATGAACAGCAGCTGCAATTATATTTAAAGTCCCTACATACCTGAAAAAAATTTATTTGCAGGAATTTCTGTGGGGGTGTGTGGAGAGGTCTCTATGTGTCTTTGCGTACACATAGGGATTACCCTGAGTTTCTGTGTGGAAAGGGAAGGAGGTAGTTTGTATGAGGACCTGTGTATGTCTGAGAACATGTGGATCTGTTTGGGCATGTGTGTGTATGTCTCTGTGCGTGTGAATATGTGGAGTTGGGGTCTGTCTATGGTGTGTGCCGCTGTTTGGGACATCTCTGGGTCAGGATGTACATACTGATGTTTTTACTGCTATTGCTGTCTTGTTGGAGATGGGGCTGGGGGCAGGAAAGCTGCGGATGGAGCCAGGTAATCAGGGCCCTCCCCTTGGCTGGGCAATATAGACCTGCCTCCATGTGACGGAAAATGAAAGCACCTTGCCCACAAACTCCATATCCCAGGGCCTGTTCCTCCTTGCTACTGGTGTATCCACTCTCATGCATACCACTCACATGCTGCAAGCATGCAATGGACATACCCACAGCCCACTCACTAGATGCCCATCCTGGGTGGTAGGGGCTGGAAGGGGGAGGAGTGAAAGGAGGGAGTGAGGCTGCTGGTTTAGGAAGGGCAGCACCTCTCCCTGCACCACACCCAGTAGCTGCCACATACATAGTGTTGGGGTGTAGCTCTCTACTCCCCACTCCCCCTACCTACCCTTACCTCTTCTAGTACAGGGACCCTAGTTAGATGATAAGAAAATGTTAAAGGAAGGCAAGTACAGAGAAGGCACCTGCAGAGCCTGCCAGGGCTATACTGGCCCCCATCTAAGCCCATATTCCCTGCCTGGTCAGAATCCCCACCCCTATTATCTGGGCCCCAAAGCCAGGTCTCCCACTCCTACCATCTGGACTCCTTGACTCACCCTTCTAGAACATGGGTACCTCCTCTTTTTTGAGCAGAGCCCCCACCAAGGCTCAGTTAGACTGCTGCTTTTGTTGCTGACTTGCTGTGTGACTGTGGCCAGTTGCTCAACCTCTCTGGCCCTGAGGAGCTGGGGAAAAGTTCCCTCCCCACAGGACATATCTAGATCACTGACAGGCGAGAGCTTTGGACTGAGGCCGTGTATGTGTGGTGGGGAGACATAGGAAGCTGGCAGATGACAGCTTCTAGGTCTAGGAAGAGTGCATGATTCCCTCCTTCTCTGTCAGGGAGATTGGAGGGGAAGAGTGAAGCCTTAGCTTGCCGCCCTGCCACCTTTCCCCCTTGTAGATACTGCCTTAACACTCCCTCAACTGTGGCTGCCACACAGCCAGTTTTCTCTGCGCTCACTAATTTATTTCCATGAAGGTGTGTGGAAGACATGAGCCGTGTATAATATTTTTTTTTAACATTTCCATTGCAGTATTGCCCATCATCCTTGGTTGTGTATCGTGTAACACAAATAATGATATTAAAAGCATCAAATAAACCAGCCTCAGCTCCCTCCCTGGGGTGTGGGCAAAGGGTAGGTGGGTTGGGAAGGGTAGAGAACTGATCCTCTGAGTGCATGTTTCACTTTACCTCCAACCCATAATTCCCAAGCCAGGGACTGGGCGAGTCCCTTGGCCCCTCTAAACCTCTGTTTTCTCTTCAATAAAGTGAGACACTTGGGCTAGAAGGTCTCCAGGGGCCCTCTGCACTCTTAAAAATTGAGCTTTTTTGATGGGTGTGGGGCAGGAAGTGGCCAGGGTATAGGAAGGGAATTGGGCCTCTTTACCTCCCTGGGGATGGGGCTGAGCCAGGTGATATCATAATGGGCAGTGCCCATCCTGGAGGGGGAGGCAGGGTGGGGTGGGAGCAGGAAGGCTGAAGGGAAGGGAAGCTGAGGAACTCCCATAGGAGGGGGTCAGAGCAGCTAGGGTCACCCCTCAGGCTGGAGGTGTGGGCTGCCTAGGGGAGGGGGTAGTGACTGATGTCCAGCAGGAGCCCTTGGTAGGTAGAGCCCACCACGGCATCCCCTAGACACCACCATGTTCCTCTTCTCTCGTAAGACCAAGACCCCCATCAGCACCTACAATGACTCCTACAGGGCTCCTACCTCCATCAAGGAGGTCTATAAGGACCCACCTCTGTGGGCCTGGGAGGCCAACAAGTTTGTGACGCCGGTAAGTGGAGATTAAAGGGGTGGGGTGGGGCAGGCCAGAGTGTATGGCAACGAGTGTCTGGGTGACTGGTGGTGTGTGGTCATCAATACGTGCTTGTAATTGTTTGTAGTTTTGTGTGTGCCTGTGTGTTTTATTTGCTTGCCTAAGCACAGAATTTACAATGATAAATAAAATAGTACAAGATCCTGTCCTTGTGGAGTTACATCTGAGTAAGACATTGAGACAGACAGATAATAAAAAAGAAATAAACACGGTTTTTATAAATTGTCCAAAATGCTGTAAAGAAAATAAACAGGGCAATGGAAATGGAAATAACCAAGGAAAGCTACTGGTATAGGGAAGTCATGGAAGACCTCTCAAGCAGACATTGAGCTGAGCCTGGAAAGATGAGAGCTAGCCATGTGAAGAGCTGAAATAGGGTTCCAGGCAAAGCAATCAAAGTGCAAAGGCCCTGAGGCAGGAGTCCATCTCTCTTGGTATGTGTCTAGGGGATATGCCAGGAAATGTTTCATAAGCATGTCTTTATGTGTGTTGCCATCTCCCTGTGTCCGTGTCTGTGCTTGAAGATTTGTGACCAAGTGGGTCTGTGCAACTTTCACAAAAAGGAGGGGATCTGTGAGTCTAACTGTGACTCTGCCTAAGAGAATTTATCTGTGTATATCATCCAACAAAACTTTCCCAGGTACCTACATGTGCCAGGTACAACATGGGCACCTAGGATACAAAAATGAAGCACCAGACCCTGACTTCAAGGAGCTCTCAGCAAACAAGTGGACAAGGTAGGGCTGCCCACTGTGGAACACGTACCAGCTGAGGCATGTGCTAAGCCAAGATGCAGAGAAGAGAAGGCATTCCCAGGACTTGAAGGGCAGGTCTACCAAGTGATCCAGGGGGAGAAGGCAGAAGAGTCCTGAGATACAGCAGCCTGGGGGCAAGAACCTTCCATGAACCAAAATTGCTAGAGTCATTGTGAGAGGCCCTCTCAGGCTTGCTGAGGAGTACCGATATGATGCTTCAGGTAGTTTTGAACCTGGGAGTGTCATGGCTGGACTGAGTTAGGCTGCTGTGGCCACAGTGCCAGGGGATTGGAGGGATGTGGATGAGGGCAGGGAGCCCAATAAGGTGGTAAAGGGTGAGGAAGGAGGATGTCAGTGGGAGATGAGACTGTGGCAGTGAAAAAAGGAATTTGTTGAAACTTTTATATATTTTTTCTAATTATAAAACGAATATATGCTCAATGCAGAAACTGGGGATAATTTAGAGAAGCACAAAAAAGATCCACTCTACCACAAAATAACTACTGTTAATATATTATTACATGCCCTTTTAGGAAGCAAATTTTTTTGCAAATACGATGTCATATTATACTAATATTTTGAATCCTGCTCTTTTCACATAGCCATATATCAGATACACTTTCCTGTGTTAAAAATATTCTATAATATAATTTAATGACTGCATAGTACTCCATCTTATGAATGTACCATAATGTCTTTAAGGAACCTTATATTATTTAAAATTTATATTATTTATAAAATTTTGCTAGTATAATCATTCTTGTACATTTACCTTTGTTTTGTATTATTTTTATTTTTACTGTTTATAAGTTTATTTCTGAGTTGCAAAGATTATTTCCCCTTCCCCATGTTTTTAGTATTTCCTGTATTTCCCCATTCAATCTTGGCTGCCACAACCAGACAGACAGAAAGCTCGAGGACCTTCTTTTTCTTGCATTTGTAGTGGAAACCTTAGCAGCAGACATTAACTGCTCCAGGTCTGTCAGAGATACATTACATTTATCTTTGTACACATCTCTGACTGTCCCCTTAGGATAGATACTTTTTAAACTTTTGATATACTCCTCAAATTGCTGTACATAAGGGTTGTAACAATTTACCCTCCCACCAGCAAAATATGAAAATACCTGCTTTTCCAAACCCAATTGGAGAGAATTTCAAGAAGTAGATTCAACAGATCTTGGCTGTTCTCTGGACATAAAGAAGTGAGAGATTAGGATGAGTTCTGGGTTTGGGCTCTGGCAACTGGAGGAGTGGTAGTGCTACCTGCTGAGATTTGCTATAGCAGATTAGAGAGAGGTTTGAAGTTCACTTTGGGACAAAAATATTCTGAGAACATCCAGGAAAAGATTTCTGGTGGGTAGTTGGATATACTTGTCTGAAGCAAAGGAAAGAGATCTGAGCTCCAGAAAGCTTTTGAGGAACATCAACATATGGGTGGTAGCTGAATTCATAGGAGTGGATGAGATGCCAAAGAAGAGTGAAAAATTGTCTGGGAATATGAATATTTAAAACTTAACTGGTAGGTAAAGGAAGAAGAGCCATAAAAGGAGGCAGCAAAATATGGCCAAAAGAGATAGGAGGAAAATCAAAGAGAAATCAATAAAGGCAGCATTCTTAGAAAAAGGTTAATGGCGTCCAGTGTTGCAGACTAAAAGGGATCTCTTGGATACAGTAACCCTTGGTAAACTAGCCAGAATAGCTTCAGTGAGTGGAGAAGAAGGAGAGCTAGATAGTAATAGAATTAAGAATGAAGACCACTTCTGTCAGTATGGTGGTCTAGAAACTCTGAAACACTCTCCTGCTTCAAAACAAAACAACTACATCCTGCATGAAAATCAATTTTTGGTTTTGTTTTGGATTCTCATGGAGGTGAGTGGTAAGTATACTTAAAAAACAGGATTGTCCTGAGGACCAATGCCAATCAATATCAGCAGGAGTTTAGATTCCAAACTGAACCAGAAGGGGGCTAAAGTAGTCCCAGGTTAATAGTAATCCCTGGGGGCGGATGTGGCTCAAATGGTTGGGCTTCCGTCTGCCATATGGAGGGACCTGGGTTCGATCCCCGGGAACTCCCAAAGGCGCATGGGCTGCCAGGCTCTGTGTGCCGCTGAGCCGTCGGTCCCCGAGAGCCATGCAGCAGGATGATGACGTAACAGGAGAGAGACAAGACGAGATGCTCCGAAAGCTCCAGAAGCCAGGAGCTGAGGTGGTGCAGGCGGCAGAACACCTCTCTCCTACATCGGAGGTCTCCAGGATCGAATCCTGGTGAAGACTGGAGGAGGAGGATGAGAAGAGATGGCAGGAAACAGACACAGAGAATTGCCCAGCGAATGGACACAAAAACAGCAAATGGGGAAGGGGGGGTTTAAAAGGGATAAAGTAAATAAATAAATCTTAAAAAAAAAAAAAAAAAATAGTAATCCCTGGCTCCTTGCCCATACCCAGTGAGATGAATGGATATCTTCTCTGGTAGAAAGCATCCTTGGTTCCTGATATCCTTCAGATTAAGGTCAACCAATTATATTATGAGCTTATAAGAGATACAAGGAGGGAATGAAGGTAGCTCCTTCCCACATGGGAGATCCCAGGTTCAGTGCCCGGTGCCTCCTAAAAAGAAGACGCGCATACAACAAACAGACACAGCGCAAACAAGGAGGGTGGGGGGAATAAATAAATAAAAATAAATCTTTTTAAAAATACAAGGAAAACACCATAAAAGAAAAGTCAGCAGAAACAACAAACAACAGATTTAAACCCTCAAGGACTTTAAGTATTGGAATTAATAAAGACTACAAAATAATTATTATGACATTTTAAAAACTAAAAATGTGAAATCATCAAAATAAGCAAGCAACAAGAGATTATAAAAAATGACCAATGTAAAAAAGAACTGAATAGAAATTTTACAAATGAAAAATATATTTGTGAAAACACTCAGTGAATACGTAAATGGCAGATTTAGACTCAGCTGAAGAATATCAGTTAAAGGAAAGATATATTGAAATAAAATTCCCAGAATACAACACAGAGAAATAAAGAAACAGAAAATATGAAAGAAACATTAAGAAATATAAAAGAATAAGAATATCCAACACACATCTAACCAAAGTCCCAGAAGGAAAGAATAAAAAGGAGACTAGGAATTATTTGAAAAGAAAAAGCCTCAGAGTTTTCCAGAACTGATAAAAGAAATGAATTCTAAGATACAGAACAAAAGGCATTCCATATTTAGATACCTCGCAGCAAAATTGCAGAACACCAGCTTGAGAAATGATCTTCAAAGCAGGCAAAGAGAAAATTTTTCAAAATGTCACCCTTTCAAGAACAAAGGAAAGACAGACATTTACAGGCAAACAAAAACTAAAATGTTTACCACCATCAGACCTATAATAAGGAATTTCTAAATGATAATCTTTGGGAAGAAGGAAAATGATCACAAAAGGAAGGTCTGAAGTGCAAGAAAGAATGGTGAACTAAGAAACTGGTAAACATAGGACAAATATAAGCAAGCATTGTCGATATAAAATAAAGATAATGATTTTTAATTGTAAAGAACTAAAATATTGAAAAACAACAGGATGTAAGTTGGAAGGAGACAGCACAGCCAAGGTGTTCTGAGAGCCTCATGTTGTCCTGGAGAGGATATAAGATATTGTGGTTTTGTATCGTCAACAAGTTGGAGCTACTCTTCCCAAATTCCATTCCCTAACTGATTCTTTTTTTTTTTTTTTTTTTTTTAAAGATTTTATTTATTTATCCATCCATCCCCCCTTGCTGCTTGTGCTCGCTGGGCCAGCCAACCATGCCGCACGGGCGGGCCTGCCCCCACCAGGAGGCCCCGGGAACCGAACCCGGGGCCTCCCATATGGTAAACGGGAGCCCCACTGACTGAGCCACAGCCGCCTCCCTCCCTAACTGATTCTTGTTCGAGGTTAGCCATGAGAGAAATCTGCATGAGTTTGGAAGGCATAGATGAAGGAGCAGTCATTTTTACGTTCTGAAGTTTGATGTAGGGTACCGGAAAGGCACTGTGGCAGCTTGCGCTCATTATTGCTGATCTACCAGTTCACCTATTGACATAGGGCAGCATCTGGCCACAGCTCCTTCAACTGCTGGATCTCCTCCTTCAATTTTTCTGGGTCCTGTGCCAGCTGTGTGTATAGTTTCATGGTGAAGGGTACTAGCTTGTCCTAGGAGTCATCCATATCGTCAAGGTTAGAGGCAATGAGACAGATGTGGGTTCTAGTTTGTCCTTATAAGTTCCATTTTGTCCTTGGTCTTCCCCACTTCATGTTCAACTCTCCTTCCTGATGGCCAGCTAACCTATTGAGACTTCAGGCTCAATAATTAAAGATACAAAGACAGCAGCCTCGCATAGAGTTCTTAACCAGTTCTCACAATTCTGAAAAGTTGAATGCCTATAATAAATCCCTTATGCTTTGTCACTCATAGTAGCTCTCCTTCTCTGATCCAACCTTGACTGATAACAGATAATAATAAAAAGCTGAGATATGGGGGGTGGATGTGGCTGAAATGGTTGGGTGTCTGTCTGCCATATGGAGGGACCTGGGTTCAATCCCTGGGACCTCCCAGTAAAAAAAAAATATATATATATATATATAAGGCACATGGGCTGCCAGGCTCTGTGTGCCAGTGAGCTGCCAGGCCCTGGGAACCATGCAGCAAGATGATGACGTAACAGGAGAGAGACACAGGGGAGAAACAAGACAAGATGCTCCGAAAGCTCCAAAAACCAGGAACTGAGGTGGCACAGGTGGCAGGACACCTCTCTCCTACATCGGAGGTCTCTAAGATCGAATCCTGGTGAAGACTGGAGGAGGAGGATGAGAAGAGATGGCAGGAAACAGACACAGAGGATTGCCCAGTGAATGGACACAAAACAGCAAATGGGGAGGGAGGTGTTTAAAATGGATAAAGTAAATAAATAGATCTTTAAAAAAAAAAAAAAAAGCTGAGATAGCTAATAAATAACAGACATTTATTAAACAAATACACACACATAGCCCCCAAACACATGCATTTTTAGATGGATTACTATATAAATTAAACAAAAAGTTTCAATTTACCAAGAAGATATCATAATTCTAAACTTGAATTAATCTAAATCTAACCATATTAGATTATTTTTTTGGATTAACAACAGGAATTTATTGGCTCATGGTTTCAAGGCTAAAAGGCTTGCTTCCTCCCAGGGTCAGTATCACTGGCCAGCAATCTTTAGGGTTCCTTGGCTTTTCCATCCCATGACAATACACACACCATATTAGATTTTAACACACCCAATTACTGATAGGTCACGCAGACAAAAACAAAATAAGCAAAGATCTCAAAAACTTGAAAACACAATCAACAACTTTGATTTATTGAATATAAGTAGAACCCTGAACCCAACAACTACAGATTCAAGTACACAGAAACACTACAAAAATTGACCAACATAAAACAAACCTTACCAGAATTCAAAGATTGACATCATACAAACCACTGTCTCTAACCTCAATGCAATTAAATTACAGATCAACAAAAGGATAAGAAAAATCCTCATACATTTAAAAACAAAATACAACAAAAACACCGTTCTAAATAATGGGTCAAAGAAGAAGTAAAAACAGAAATGGAAAACTACTCAATGAAAAGACTATATATCAAAACTTGTGTAGTACAACAAAAGTTGTACTTAGAGAAAAGCCTATAGTCCTAAATGCTTGTCTTGGAAAAGAAAAACAGCAAAACATTAATGGGATGAGCATTAAACTTAAGAAGTTACAGAGATCAGCAGTGGAAAGAAAGTAGAAGAATGGAGACAGTAAAACTAAGAGCAGAAATTTAAAAACTAGAAAGCAAAGCTTCTACAGGATCCACAAAGTCAAAACTGACTTCTTTGAAAAGATTCATAAAATAGACAAATCTGTGGAGAAATTTATCAAGAAAGAAAGTTGAGGCACAAATAAATGAAAGAAGAGTCATAAGCATGGGTCTAGCACAAAATAAAAGTAGAGAATGTTTTCAACAGCTATATGTTAAAATTGAAAACTTACAGAAAGTGGACAAATCCTAGAAAACTATAACTTGGCAAAAACAATTTTTAAAAAATTAGAAAACGGAATTGCCTTATAACAATTAAAAAAATTAAACCAGTAAATTTTAAACCTCTCACAAAGAAAACACCCAGCAGAGATACTTAAACAGGTGTGTTTCTCCAAATGTTCAAGGAACAGTTTATTTTACTCTTAAACAAAATCTTCCAAAGAAAAGAGAAAAAGAGGATGCTTCCCAACATTCTATGAAGCCAGTATAATAACTTTGATGCAATACAAAGACAGTGTAAGAATAGAAAATTCACTCATAAACACAGATGCCAAAATTCTAAATAAAAGATGAGCAAACTGTATCCAGAAGTGTATAAAAAAAGATAATTCATGAATATAACTAATGATGGTTACACTTATTTATTACAGAAATGCAAGGATGGCTTAACATTAGGAAAAATCTATAAACGTCATTCATCACATTATCAGATTCAAGTAAGAAACCGCAAGATGTTTTCAAGATATTCAGGAAACTGGGAAGCAGATGTGGCTCAAGTGACTGGGCTCCTGTCTACCATATAAGAGGTCCAGGGTTCGATTCCTAGAGCCTCTTGGTGAAAAGCAAGAGGGCCCACACAGGATTGCTGGCCCGCACGAAGAGCTGGTGCAGCAAGATGATGCAACAAAAAGAGACACAGAAGAGAGACAATAGGAGACACAGCAGACCAGGGAGCTGAGGTGGCACAAGAGATTCATTGCCTCTCTCCACTCCGGAAGGTCCACAGGATCCGTTCCCAGTGCCACCTAAAGAGATGACAAGCAGACACAGAACACACTGTGAATGGACAGAGAGCCGACAGCGAACGCAAAACAACGAGGGGGGAGGGGGAGAAATAAATAAATAAATCTTTTTAAAAAAAGATATTCAGAAAGAAAAGTGGTATGAGACATCTTTTTGGAGTGAAAGGAAAGTTCTGAAACTGGGTTATGGTGATAGTTGCACAATTCTGTAAACTTGCTAAGAATCCTTGAATTGTGCTTTCAAAACAAGTGAATTTTATGGTATATCTCAATAAAAGATAAATAAAAGATACCTGATAAAAGATGCAGAAATCATAGTTGCTAAAATTCAACACTCATTCATGATTTTTTAAAAACTCAGCAAACTAAAACAGAAGTTTTCTTAACCTGATAAGGGTATATACCCAAAGCATACAACCAACATCATTCTGATTAATTAAATGTTAAAAGCATTCTTTCTAAAATAGGGATCAAGGCAAAGATGTTCACTGTCACAACTTCTGTTCTACATTGTACTGGAGTTCCTACCCAGGACACCAAGAAAAGGAAAAATGAAAAGCTATACAGATAGGAAAAGAAGAAATAAAATTCATTATTCACAGATGATACAATTGTGTATCTAGAATCTACAAATTATTAGAATAGGAGAATTTAGAGAGTTGGATGAACATAAAATTAAAAAGTTAATCAGGAAGTGGATGCGGCTCAAGCAGTTGAGTGTCCTACCACATGGGAGGTCCTGGTTCGATTTCCAGTGCCTCCTGAAAAAAACAAAAACAAACAACAGAGGACTTCCGGGAAGATGGCGGAATCTCTTCTCCAGAAAAATAGCTAGAGGACAAGCTGAAACAGCACCGAAAAAGATCTTCTAGGGTTTAGGTCACCAGGTGAAGGCTGCACACCACCCAGAAGAGAGAGGGACAGAAGAGGGAAATCGCGACTACAGAACTGTGAGTTGCAAGTAACAGCTTCTGCTGCTGCCGGCACCCTCCCCCACACTCTTCAGAATTCTCGGGCCCCTGGGCCTGCGATCACAGACAAAGGGGGCTTCAGGGATCTGCCACTCCCGGAAAGGGGAGAGAGAGGGACACAGCCTTAGGCTGACTCAGGTTCGGACCTGAAATTTGGGCTGCAGAGCCCCACGGACCGTTCCACAAGGCGGTTTGCCCTGGGAGCCTGGAAAGGACCCTTCCACACTGCGGTTTGCCCTGGGAGCCCGGAAAGGACTGGAGAAATCCGATCCTCGAAACCTCCCTCTCTTCTAGCCTGGACTAATTGTTGAGGACACCACGGGAGAGGGGAGAGAGAGCCTGGGGCTGACCCTGCTTTGGACTCCCAGGTTTGGTCTGCCCTGTCCCGAGAGCCCTTCCAGGCCGGGTGGGGCTGCGCCATTGTTTGCCTTGGAGCCTGCAAGGGGCTAAAGATACACAAACCACCCAATCTCATCCTCTACTAATAGGGACTGATTGTTGAGGATTCAGAAGGGAGTGGAAATATTTCCTAGCTGGGAAAAGGGGGGTGCTACAAGAGAAGTCTGGAGAGCTGTCTCAGAAAGTTTGAATCACAGGGCTCCTAGCCTCCAGACAGGAAGCTCTATCACATTGATCTGGTCTGTGTCACAACAAATACGCTCAGACCAGGCATTGAATTGAGAGCTGCCAACAAGCGCCATCTCCTGGCAGACCAAGGAAGTACACATAAGAAAATTAATAAGTAAGAGAGGCTTTTCCTGGCCTCTATAGCCTCCCTGCCCAAGGCCCTAGGAAACGACTCTACAACCAATTACTGGGTCCAGTGCCCAGTTTTGAGCAACCAGCAGAACAATCCTAACAATCAAAGTTGAGCCAAAAATCAAAGAGTGGTGGTAACTCAAACAGCCGCCTGCCACTAAAACCCCATAAAAGAAAAAGAGATAGAGCATCTAAGTAAAATACAAACTAACCTAGATGCCTAAGCACCAACAAAAAATTACGGGCCATACTAAGAAAATAGAAGACATGGCCCAAGAAAAGGAATACAGCAAAGTCCCAGAAGAGATGCAGAATTTGAGAGAACTAATCAGTGATATGAGCACACATTTCCAAAATCAAATTAATGAGAGGAAAGAGAATATAGTTAAAGAGATCAATGACATCAAGAAGTCATTGCGGCCACTTCCTGTTTGTCGTGAGTGCTGTGTGTTTGCGTCCAGCATGAGGAAGGCCTCGCTGTTCTCAGGGGTTCTCTTCCTCCTCGTTCCTTTGTTGGTTTGGAAATCTGGATCTGGGCTTGAATCTGTGACTTCAGTGTGTACTGAGGATTGGCTGGTAGCCAGAATGAAAAGAAAGCCACTTGCTAATGACACAGAAGTTAGATTTGGTGACATATATCTGGGAAATAACTGTTCTGCAACAAGGGTGCTGCTGTTTAACTACGAGTTTTCTTATCCTGTCACTAAT
The DNA here is from genome assembly GCA_026826555.1 of Tolypeutes matacus. Taxonomy (NCBI): domain Eukaryota; kingdom Metazoa; phylum Chordata; class Mammalia; order Cingulata; family Chlamyphoridae; genus Tolypeutes; species Tolypeutes matacus. The sequence goes on from JAKSZT010037198.1 coordinate 6,261,884, forward strand.
TGTGGTATCAAGAAAATTATATTTCCAGGGAATGATATGATCATACTATCTGAGATCAATTATAGACCAACGCTGGACACCACCTATGAATTTGAGGTGCTGTGCCTTATTAAGAGGCTTATATTGCCACCTATGGTGCCTTTTGGAATGAGTGGGTATGATGCCAGTACTTTGAGTGGCAGCTGTCCAAACAGAGCAGAAGGGCAACAATCATCAGCTGGTCACCAAATTAAATATGAACATCATTCCAGTAATTACTGCATCAACAATGCCTGCTTCATTACTTCCTCTAGTCCCTTAGACGAGAGAGCAGATGGTACACACTGGTCTGGGAACCAGTTTCAGTAATGGTGTTACTGTGTCTGTCCAAAGATGGGACACAATATCTCTTATGTTATCTTCTAGACGTTTGGTAACATATCTATAACACAACAAACTTTTAAAAGAGGTAATTTTAAATGTAATTGCCATTCTGTCTAACGTATGAGAAGTCGGGTTCATAATAAAGTTTCTATATATGTTTGCCAAAAAAAAAAAAAAAAAAAAAAAAGAAGTCATTGCGCGAACGTGAAGAAAAATTTGAAATCATGAACAGAAAAGTAACGGAGTTCATGGGAATGAAAGATACAATAGGTGAAGTAAAAAATACAATTGAAGCATACAGCAGCAGACTCGAAATGATAGAAGAAAGAATAAGTGATACTGAAGACAGAGCAGCTAAAATTGAAGAGAGCATAGAACAGAGAGAGAAAAGAATGGAAAAATTGAGCAGGGGCTCAGAGAGTTGAATGACAACACAAAACGCAAGAACATAACGTGTCATTGGAGTTCCAGAAGGAGAAGAGAAAGGAAAAGGGGCAGAAAGAGTATTTGAGGAAATAATAGCTGAAAATTTCCCAACTCTCATAAAAGAAATGAACTTTCATGTCCAAGAAGCACACCGTACCCCAATAAGAATAAATCCAAATAGACCTACGCCAAGACACATATTATTCAGAATGTCAAATGTAAAAGATAAAGAGAAAATGCTCAGAGCAGCAAGAGGGAAGCAAACGATCACATACAAAGGACGTCCAGTAAGACTTTGTGCAGATTTCTCTTCAGAAACCAGGGAGGCAAGAAGACAGTGGTATGATACAATTAGGAAACTGAAAGAGAAAAACTGCCAGCCGAGAATTCTTTACCCAGCAAAACTGTCCTTCAAATATGAAGGTGAATATAAAGTATTCACAAACAAATAGAAACTAAGAGAGTTTGCAAAAAAGAACCCACCTTTGCAGGAAATATTAAAGGAAGCCTTAGAACCTGAAAGAAAAAGACAGGAGAGAGAGGCTTGGAGGAGAGTATAGAAGAAAGAAAAGCAGAAAGGATAACCAAAAGAGTAAAAAGAAAGACAAAAATAAGATGACATATGAAAACCAAAGAATAAAATGGAGGAAATAAATAGTGCATTTTCAGTAATATCATTGAATGTGAATGGATTAAATTCCCCAATCAAAAGATACAGGCTGACAGAATGGATAAAAAAACATGAGCCATCCATATGCTGCTTACAAGAAACTCATCTCAGACACAAGGATACAAGCCAGCTGAAAGTAAAAGGTTGGAAAAGGATACTCCATGCGAATAGTAAACAGAAAAGAGCAGGGGTAGCTATACTAATATCAGACAAAACAGACTTCAAATGCAAAAAAGTGATAAGAGATGCGGAAGGCCATTATATATTAATAAAAGGGACGATCATCCAGGAAGATATAACAGTCATAAATATCTACGCACCTAACCAGGGTGCCCCAAAATATATCAGACAAACTCTGGCAAAACTGAAGGGAGAAATAGACATTTCTACAATAATCGTCGGGGACTTCAACACCCCTCTCACATCATTAGATAGAACAACTAGACAGAAGATCAACAAGGAAACAAAGAACTTGAACAATATGATAAACAAGTCAGACCTAACAGACATATACAGAACACTGCATCCAAACTCAGCGGGTTATACATTCTTCTCAAGTGCTCATGAATCTTTCTCCAGGATAGACCACATGTTAGGTCACAATACAGCTCTCAATAAATATAAAAAGATTGAAATTATACAAAGCACCTTCTCAGATCATAATTGAATGAAACTAGAAATCAATAACAGACAGGAAAAAAGGAAATTTGCAAATGTGTGGAGACTGAACAACACACTCCTAAATATTCAGTGGGTCAAAGAAGAAATTGCAAGTGAAATCAGTAAATATATTGAGACAAATGAAAATGAGAACACAACATATCAAAACTACTGGGATACAGCAAAGGCAGTCTTGAGAGGGAAATTTATAGCCCTAAATGCCTATATTAAGAAACAAGAAAGAGCTAAACTCAAAGATTTAACTGAACAACTTGAGAAACCAGAGAAAGAACAGCAAACCAATCCCAAAGCAAAAAGAAGGAAAGAAATAATAAAGATTAGAGCAGAAATAAATGAAAATGAGAACAAAAAAAGCAATAGAGAAAATCAACAAAACCAAAAGCTGGTTCTTTGAGAAGATCAATAAAATTGACAAACCCCTCGCTAGACTAACAAAGAAAAACAGAGAGAAGATGCAAATAAATACAATCAGAAATGAAAGGGGGGAAATTACAAATGACCTCACAGAAATAAAAAGAATCATAAGAGGATATTATGAGAAACTATATGCCAACAAACTAGACAACCTGGATGAAATGGACAAATTTCTAGAAACTCATAACCAACCTACACTGACACAACAAGAAATACAAGAACTTAACAAACCAATCACAATTAAGGAGATTGAATCTGTCATCAAAAATCTCCCAGCAAAGAAAAGTCCAGGACCAGATGGCTTCACAGGTGAGTTCTACCAAGCATTTCTAAAAGAATTAGCCCCAATCCTGTTTAAACTCTTCCAAAAAATTGAAGAGGAGGGAAAATTACCCAACACATTTTATGAAGCCAACATCACCCTAATACCAAAGCCAGATAAAGATTCCACAAGAAAAGAAAATTACAGGCCAATCTCTCTCATGAACATAGATGCAAAAATTCTCAACAAAATACTTGCAAATCGAATCCAACAGCATATCAAAAGACTTATACATCGCGACCAAGTAGGATTTATTCCTGGTATGCAAGGCTGGTTCAACATAAGAAAATCAATCAATGTAATACACCACATTAAGAAATTGAAGGAAAAAAACCACATGATCATCTCAATAGATGCAGAAAAGGCATTCGACAAAATCCAACATCCTTTTTTGATAAAAATACTTCAAAAAAACAGGAATAAAAGGAAAATTCCTGAATATGATAAGAGGCATATATGAAAAACCCACAGCCAACATCATACTCAATGGGGAAAGGTTGAAAGCTTTCCCCCTAAGATCAGGAACAAGACAAGGATGCCCACTGTCACCATTGTTATTCAACATTGTACTAGAAGTTCTAGCTAGGGCAATTAGACAAGACAAAAAAATGAAAGGCGTCCAAATAGGAAAAGAGGAAGTAAAACTCTCACTGTTTGCGGATGACATGATCCTGTATTTAGAAAATCCTGAAGTATCCACAACAAAGCTACCTGAACTAATAAATGAGTTCAGCAAAGTGGCAGGATATAAGATCAACACGCAAAAATCAGTAATGTTTTTGTACACTAGTACTGAACAATCTGAGGAGGAAATCAGGAAGAAAATTCCATTTTCAATAGCAACAAAAAGACTCAAATACATAGGAGTTAATTTAACTAAGGAAGTACAGGACCTATATGCAGAAAACTACAAAACAATGCTAAAAGAAATTTAAAAAGACCTAAACAAATGGAAAGACATTCCGTGTTCATGGATTGGAAGAATAAATATCGTGAAGATGTCAATCTTGCCCAAACTGATTTATAGATTCAATGCAATACCAATCAAAATCCCAACAGCTTATTTTACAGAATTAGAGAAGGCAATTACCAAATTCATCTGGAAGGGTAAGTGCACCCGAATAGCCAAAAGTATTCTAAAAAAGAAGAGCAATGTGGGAGGAATTTCACTGCCTGACCTTGAAACATATTACAAAGCTACAGTAGTCAAAACAGCATGGTACTGGCATAAAGATAGATACATCGATCAGTGGAATAGAATTGAGAATCCAGAAATAAACCCTCACCTATACAGTCAACTGGTTTTTGACAAACCTATCAAGCCCACGCTGATGGGAAAAAACAGTCTCTTCAACAAATAGTTTTGGGAGAACTGGATATCTATAACCAAAAGAATGAAAGAGGACCCCTATCTCACCCCCTATACAAGAATCAACTCAAAATGGATCAAAGATCTAAATATAAAAGCCAGGACCATAAAACTACTGGAAGAAAATGTAGGGAAACATCTTCAAGACCTTGTAGTAGGTGGTGGTTTCTTGGACTTCACACCCAAAGCACGTGCAACAAAAGAAAAAGTAGATAAATGGGACCTCCTCAAAATTAAACACTTTTGCACCTCACAGGACTTTGTCAGAAGGGTGAAAAGGCAGCCGACTCAATGGGAAAAAATATTTGGAAATCACATATCTGATAAGGGTTTAATATCCAGGATATATAAAGAGATGTTACAGCTCAAAATAAAAAGACAAATGACCCAATTAAAAAATGGGCCAAAGACTTGAATAGACATTTCTCCGAAGAAGAAATACAAATGGCAAAAAAACACATGAAGAAATGCTCAACATCACTCATGATTAGGGAAATGCAAATCAAAACTACAATGAGATATCATTTCACACCTATCAGAATGGCCACTATTAAAAAGACAGAGGTAATCTAAGCACCTCTTAAAATATATGTATATATATCTATATAAATAACATTTTTGTAAGCAAATACACATATATGCATATATATTTATATATCATTTTGCAAATGTTTGTATGTATTGTGAGAATTTTTATTTTTACCCATAATAAATAAATAAATAAATAAATAAAAAGACAGAGAACTACAAGTGTTGGAGAGGATGTGGAGAGTTAGGAACACTTCTTCACTGTTGGTGGGAATGCAGGATGGTACAACCACTATGGAGGACTGTTTGGCAATTCCTAAAGAAGTTGAATATAGACTTGCCATGTGACCCTGCAATACCACTACTGGGTATATACCCAGAAGAACTGAGAGCAGTGACACGAACAGACATCTGCACACCGATGTTCATAGCCACATTATTCATCATTGCCAAAAGTTGGAAACAACCCAGGTGTCCATCAACAGATGAATGGATAAACAAACTGTGGTCTATTCACATGATGGAATATTATGCAGCTGTAAGAAGAAATGAAGTCATAAAGCATATGGCAACATGGATGAATCTGGAGGACATTATGTTGAGTGAAGCAAGCCAGACACAAAAGGACAAATACTGTATGAATGCATTACTATGAACCAAATATATTGTGTAATATATTGTTTGTTTCACACACACAAAAAAACAAACAAACAAACAAAAAAAAATTTACATGTATCCATTACATTTAATTGAGAAATGTATATATTTATTCATCTGTGTTTACTTTTTAGTTTTTTATTGCTTATGTTTTCAATTATTAAATGTACAAAATAAAGTTAAAAAAAAAACAAAAAAAAAAAACAAGCAAAAACAGATGAAAGAGTCAAGTCAGTGAAGCCGAAGTGGCTCAGTGCTGGCTTCCCACATGCAAGGTCCCAGGTTCAATCCCTGGGCCCCTGGGCCCCAGTACCTCAAAAAAAAAAAAAAAAAGTCAATCACATTTCTTTACACCAACAACAAATATTTAGGAAATAGCAGTTTTTTAAATACACCATTTATTCTAGCAACAACAACAAAAAAAGGTAACTAGAAATAAATCTAACAAAATGTGTGCAAAACTGTATGGATAATATTATAAAACTTTATTGAATACTTTTTAAAAATACTTAAATGGAGAGATAAAACATGCTCATGGATACAAAGAGTCACTATCATAAAGATTCAATGCAGGAGGCGGATGTGGCTTAAATGGTTGGGCATCCGTCTCCCATATGGAGGGACCTGGGTTCGATCTCTGGAACCTCCTGGTAAAATGAAATAAAGTAAAATAAATAAATAAAATGTATATATATAAAAAAAAGATTCAATGCAATCTTATTAAAATCCCAAAAGGATTTTTTGAAGAATTTGACAAGCTATTTCTAAAACTTATACAGAAGAGCAGAGACCAAGAAATAGCTGGGAAGCGGCTGTGGCTCAATCAGTAGGGCTCCCGTTTACCATGTGGGAGGTCCCGGGTTCGGTTCCCGGGGCCTCCTGGTGGGGGCGGGCCCGCCCGCACGGCGTGGTTGGCTGACCCAGCGAGCATGAGCAGCAAGGGGGGGATAAATGAATAAATAAATAAAATCTTTAAAAAAAAAAAAAAAAAGAAATAGCTAAAATAGTCCATAATAAAGGACCTGCCCAATCAGATATTAATATCTATTACAAAGCTATAGGCATTAATAAAGTATAGGATTACTGTAGGGATAGATGAATTGTTTAATGTGATAAAGCAGACACACACATATATGGAAACAATATACAAAAGAGATGGTTGAGAGTAAAGCCATGGAAAAAGAATTATCAGGCTTGAAGTGGCATTACAAACCTGTGAGGGAAGATAGACTGACGGCTCAATGGGGCAATTAGTTATCCATATGGATAAAAATAAAATTTCCCTACCTCACATCAAACCCAAAAAGCAACTGCTGACAAATTAAAGACTTAAATATGTAAAGTAAAACTGTACAGCTTTTGAAAGAAAACATAAGACAATATCTCCATTATCCTAGAGTATAGATAGATTTCTTTTTTTTTTTTTTTTAAAGATTTTATTTATTTATTTATTTATCTATCCCCCCTTTGCTGCTTGTGCTCGCTGGGTCAGCTAACCACGCCGTGCGGGCGGGCTTGCCTTCACCAGGAGGCCCCGGGAACCGAACTCGGGGCCTCCCATATGGTAAACGGGAGCCCTACTGATTGAGCTACAGCCGCTTCCCTAGATAGATTTCTTGATTTCTTAAATAAGTCACAAAAAGTGCTAACCATAAAATATTAATAAATTAAACTATGTTAAAATTAAGAACTTCTGTTCTTCAAAAGACACCATAAAGAAAATGAAAATACAAGCCATAAACTGAGAGGAGATTATTTGTAATATGTAACTGACAAAGGATTAGTATGTAGAACAAGTGAAGAATTATAATTCCCTGGGTTAAAATTGAACACACATTTTTGGCTCCCTCCTGAAACCCCTCTAAAACTACCATAACTTACTGTATTTAAGACATTAACCCTCAAGGATGGGGGAGAAAGGAGAGAGGACGAGGGCAACAAAACATTGGAAGCTTTCATGATAGATGAAAGTTTACTAACTTAGTAGATCTGAGAAAGCTGAATGCAAGGCCAGCAGTGGGAAATCCAAGACATAATGCTACTTAAAACTGCAAAATTTTCAAAAGGATCAGGAATTGGTAAGTCTAGGTTTCTCTGGCACTGAAGATGGGACTGGGCCAAGGTTAAAAGGATTATTTGAAAGCTGTTTAAGAAACAGTTAAGAGAAACAGATGTGGCTCAAGTGATTGGGCTCCCATCTACCATATAGGAGGTCCAGGGTTTGCTTCCTGGAGCCTCCTGGTGAAGGAGAGCTAGCCCATGCACTGAGCTGGCCTGAGCAGAGAGCTGGCCTGCGGGGAGTTCTGGCCTGCACAGAGTGCTGGCCCGCACAGAAGAGCTGGCACAGCAAGATGACGCAACAAAAAGAGACACAGAGACAGTAAGAAACGCAGCAGACCAGGGAGCTGAGGTGGCGCAAGAGATTGAGTGCCTCTCTCCCACTCCGGAAGGTCCTAGGATTGGTTCCCAGTGCCGCCTAAAGAGTAGACAATCAGACACAGAAGAGTACACAGAGAGCAGACAGTGAGCCCAAAACAATTGGGGGGTGGGGAGAAATAAATAAAATAAATCTTAAAAAAAAAAAGCAGTTAAACCCACTTATCCCCTCCCCTATCCCATGCCTTAGGGTGACTGCATGCCTCCATCCCAGCAAAAGGCAGAAGGCTTATTTTTTGGAGAGGATGTCAGTTGGGTACACCAGTCCCAGTTGAGGGCAGGGTACCATTTGAAAACAGGTGAACCTCTGTGTACCGAATGCTAAAACCCCAAGCAGCCCTCTTCTCCACTAGATTCTCAAAATACTGGCAGCTAGGTCATTACCCTAAGTCCAGAGATTGAAAGAGTCTTTTCTGAAGAGTCTGATTATCCCAAGAGAAAAGACCTACAGATGCTGACATCAGGGTTCACAAAAAATGGTCCAGCCAGATCCCTCTACAGTGATGCTCATGGTCATCAAAGTCCACCCACAGCTCAAAGCCTCCAGTGAACTTTTTAAATCTTCTGCTCAGAAACATAGACAAAGATTACAGACACCTGAGGAAAACTTCTAACAGAAAAACTGATGGTGACTGTGAGTTCTTTTGTATCTGTATGTTGTATGTATCTATGACTGTGTGACTGCATATGTCCATGTGTTTGGATGGATATATGTCTCTGTGTGTGTGTCTGTGAGTGTGTCTCTTATGGCTAGACTTGTGTGTGTGCATGTGTACTGGACAACTCAGGGAAGTGCTGAATCCTGGGGCAGCCCCAACCCCCACATTTGGCCCCACCTCTGCCTACCTGGAGTGCCTGTGCAGGATCTGCCCACAGAACAGAAACTCAGCTGGGCACTGCGGATCCCAGAAGCCCCTGAGCTGTAGGGTTTTTGGGATGGTGGAAGCACTGAGAACAGCAAGGTCTCAGCCTTGGCTAAAAGAAGCCTCTGCTCATTAGCTCATAAGGAGGAAGTGTGGGTGATCACCGTTCCCAGCACCTCACTGCCCTTTTTGAGGAGGTTCTTTCTAGTATCTGATTTTTGGAGTGTCCCACCCCTGTGACCCAGCTGCCTGTACACCCCAGCCACCCGCAGAGACCTGTGGGTACACAACTAACTTGGCATTCTGCCCTCAGCTGAGGACAAGAAGGCTCCAAAGTGAGGCCTTGATCTGGGCTTCACAGATCTGGTCCAAAAAGGGGAAATGAGATGAAATGAGGTGAACCTCAAGAAGCAGAGGGGCCCAGGCCCTGGGCCAAGACCAGGAAAAAAGTCAGGGTAGGGTGAAGTCCAGGGAAAAATGGGGGTCAGTGTCAAGGGTGTCAGGATCAAAGCCAGAGTAGAGTCAGGTCCAGCTGGAGTCGGAAAATTAAGTTTTAAAGTAAGTGCCCCTCCAACCCCATCCTTCAGCTCCTCCAACATGGTAGATTTCCAGAAAGCCTTCCTGGTCCAAGAGACCTGTGTAAGCCAGCCAGTCCCCAAGGCAGACACTTTTCCTAAGGCTCCGGATTGTGCCAGGGGCCTATTTGTCAGTTGGGGAAGACCCAGCACCTGCTCCCCGACATCACACAGCTTGGAAGAAAGAGAACAGGAATAGCCAGCTCTGCCCTCAAAGGATTCCCAGTCTAGGACAGGACACAAATGAATTCTGAAAACCACTCTCAGGGCAAGCCCCTGGCTCTAAGGCCCAGCCTTGGGTGGAAAGAAAGGAGAAAAGGGTGAGTCAAACAAGAGAATTGTATAGAGGGAACCAGGGCTGGCATAGAACTCCCTCTGGTATAGGGAGCAGGCTGTGGGAGACCCACCTGCACTGCCTTTCATCCAGCAGGACTCCAGGGCTCGGCTGTCTATGCATCTACCCACTGCCTGCCCTCTCCTCTTCCCAGGGCCTGACTCAGACCTCACAGCGCCATGTGGATCCTGATGCCCTGCAGAAGATGGTCAAATGTGCCGTGCAGGACTACAGCTATAAGAATTCCATACCAGGCCACCCTTACTTGCCTGAGAAGTACTGGCTTTCTCAGGAGGAAGGTAGGGCCTCACCCTCACCCAACCCTGACCCCAGCAGTGACCCCCAACTTGAATTCTGATCTCCACCCTGATTCTATATCAACCTTATCCCCACCCATGACCTGGGCTTCTTCCTAACCACCACCCCCATTCCAACCTACTCCCCGCTTGACCTGACCCTGGAGGAGAACCAGGTGCTGCCTTTTGGGAACTCCCTGTCTGTGGAATGAACCTGAAAGAGTCCTGGGTCTTGTCCTTAGAGAGATGGAGAGAATATTAACCGCCTCCAAACAAATCCCTCCAAGTGCGTACTGGCTGCCATCCTTGCCCATCTTCTGAGCAGCCTTGTTCCAACAACCGCCCTACCTCTCCTGCATCCCTCTGCCTCTTTCCCCTCAACATGGAAGACTTTCCTATTCTCTTCCTAAAAATTCTCTCTTGCTCCTCCCCTCGCAGCCCAGAAACATAGTCTATACTCATGGTCTCTTCTTCCTCATCACCCTTACTCCTTCTGAGAAATCCTTTCTCATTTGGCTAGGTGTTTATGGTCTATCTCCCGGTACACTCCATAAGACCAGGTACTCCTGTCAATTGTGTCCTTCCATCTAGAACAGTACCTGGCTTCAAAAGGGTTTATTGAATAAAGTGATGATGAATCCTTATCCAATTGAAATTAGAAGACTGCATCTCCTACCCTGAAACACTAAAACAGATCTTGTGTGGTTCTAATCACCAAATCCATGGGACCCTTCAATCTTTCCCTTATGAAACCTATCCTATGCATCTCACTCTTCTGACCACTCTGTGTCTTGAAACTCCTTCCTTCCCCAGCTTCTCTGGTAACTCTTGCCCAGCTTTCCTCTTCACCCACTACAGAAACCTAGGGCTCCTAAGGGTGCTGTCCTGGGCCTTATTTTCTCTCCTGAAGCCATTTTATCAAAAACTGTGGCTTTAATTACTGATAGCTCCAAGTCAATCACATCTGTTCTTTCCAACTGGGTTGGAGGTGGGGGTGGGGGCAAGGATCATGGAAGGCCTTGTAGGACAAGCTTAGATGTTAGGTGACTGGGTGGGTGGGGCTTTGGAGAGTTTTAGGTAGGGGAGTGTCATGGTCAGATTTTCATTGTACCACACCTTCTATGCAGAGGTTTAATGGGTAGGATTTCAAAGATGAGGCGGGGAGACCAGTGAGGTAATAATAATCGCTTTCTGTGTGCCAGGCACTGTTCTAAGTGTTTTACATTTATTAACTCATTCAAATCTCTCAACAACCCAGGTAGATAGTACGTTACTCCCATATGAATCTGAATAAATTAATTACCTTGGTCAAGGTCAGACACAGCCGATAACTAGGCAAAGCTGAAATTTGAACCCAGGCAGTCTGTCTGTTGAATCCGTTCTATTAACCATGACATTATACTGGCTCCTGGTTACGGCACTAAAGAGATACAGGGGTGAGATGACAGGGGCCTAGAGAAGAGAGGATAGATTTAAGTGATTTTAAGGAGGCAGAACAGGCAAACCTTGATGCCTGGATGTGGAAGATGAGGGAGAGGGAGGATTTGGAAGGAGGTCCCATTGCCAGGCTGATTCAGAGTGAGGATAAAAAGCGATCGGCTCAAAGGATCCAGACCCCACTCAGAAGCTTGCCTTGACTGGGAAATGGGCTGCATTTCAGCTTCTGAGATAAGTTTGGGGCCAGGCTTGGCTTGGGACTGGACCGAAGGAGATAAATGAGAGTCAGGCACCATGCTGGAGACCAGAAGGAAAGCAGGGAGTCCCAGATCCTGGGGTGGGGATGTCAGACATGTCTGACATCCCCACCTTCCTGATGAAGCAGACAAGTGCAATCCAAACTACCTGTATGGTGACCGGTATGCCACCTGGAGGATGGGCCCTTACAACAGTGGCTGCTGGAACAAGTATACCACGTGCCTTCCGCGGCTGCCTAAGGTACTTACTATGCCCAGCACAGAACTGGAGGTCTGGAATGCACCCCCTCCCCATCCCAGCCACCGTGTTATTTCACATTAGTTCCTCTTCCTTTGCCCACCAACAATTTTCCAGAGCTTTTTCCCATTTCTGAAACTAGTGTTTGTATTTTCTAGGAGACAAAGGGAGCTCAGGATGCCCTTGTGATGGTTTTGGGCCCCTGAGTCCCAATCTTTGGGGACCGGGTCCCCTGGCCCCCAATCTCTGACCAGGCTCTGAGGGGACATAGCTGGTGTGCACTCCCTGAAGCGCTGCCTTCCTGAAGCTGGCCCACTGCCGTCCAGCCCCAGCTCCACTCTCCCCTCCTTTGTGATGTGAGCAGGGACAACAGGAAGGGAACAAGGCCACTCAGGGGCAGTACAGAAACAGATTTTCCAAGGAGCTAGAAGGGAGTCCAGCCCCAGCCCCAGGCCTGAGGGAAGAGGAAATGTGAGAGAACCTGAGGTCACAGCAGTGGTTCTTAACCTTAAGCTGAAGGCTGGCCTCTAGTTGACTGAAACCTTTAAAATCAGGACTTCTCAAAAATCAGAATTTTTCACAAGTTCCCCAGGTGATTCTGACAGCAAGGTAATATTGAAAACCCCCTATTAGAGTGACCCCAAGACACAGGTAGACAGAATCAGCTAGACAGAGATACTGAGAGGGAGAGCGAGAAGATCAAAGACAAACGCTGAGGGAGGGTCTTCAGAGGCCTAGCGCCAAACCTTGCCCACCTACAGCGCCCTCCCTCGGGAGGCGGAGCAAACGCGTTGCCGGGCGACTACCCCAAACACGCAGAGCCCTGAGGTAGGGGACACCCTGGAGGGCGGGCGAAGGCAAGACCTGGGGACGGGTCTGGATGTTCCGGGAGGTCCCCCCAGAGGGAAGAGTTCTTCCCGGTCAGAGCTTAAGGCAGCGCGTGTGCCACTTCCAGGAAGCCGGGATGGAGACGGTAGATCGAGGAATGCCCTTGGAGTGTCCTCCTAAACCGGAGCGGCTCAACGCCTACGGTAACAGGGGTGGGGTGGTGGAGGGGGACAAGTAGGGGGAGGCCAAAATGAGGACCTGGGGGACAAGGAGGAGGCGAGGGCTCTAGAGACAGAGTGTAACCCTGTTTTTGTCCCCGTTTTTGTCTCTGTCTCTTCCTGTCTCTGGCCCTGTCTCTTCCCATCCCTGCGACTCTGCTTCTGGGCTCGGGGGCTCGGGGCCGCGGGTGCAGAACGCGAGGTGGTGGTGAACATGCTGAACTCGCTGTCAAGGGGCCAGCCGCTGCCTCAGATCACACCCCGATGCGGGTGCGTGGACCCGCTGCCGGGCCGCCTGCCCTTTCAGGGTTACGAAAGCCCGTGTTCCGGCCGCCACTACTGTCTGCGCGGGATGGACTACTACGCCACCGAAGCGCCGTGCATCCAGCGCCGCCTGCGGCCGGTGTGCCAAGCGCAGCCGACTGTAAGGTTCGCAGGGCCGCGCCCACCTCGGTTTGGGCCCGCAAACCCTCTTAGTGCCCTCTTAGTGCCCCTCCTGCTCCGCCCTCCCGCCCCAGAGCCTGAGCCCACCGCGGTGACAGGAGAACCAGCACGAAGGTTTTCCCAAGTTCCCGACCCCTGTCGCTCCCGAAGGGGGCTCAAGGTCACCCTGTATCTGCCCAGCCGGAGGGTCTTTGTGGAAGTAACCCCGCACACCAGATGCATCCCTTTCCCTTTCCCGCCGTCCCCGTTATCCGTCTGCGACACCCGGCTCCAGACATCAGATTCTGAGGATGCAGGTTCAGCCTGCGGGGTGCCAGGTGTCCTTGGAAAAGTGTCCTGTCTTCCTGGGCTTCGGGTCGCTGTCGGTGGTGGGCGGGGTCACTGCTGGGGGCTAGGTAAGCAAGGAAATGGTGACCGCGTTACCAGAGCGGCCCTTGCCTCCTTCGAGCGTGTTACTGCTGGGGAAACTGAGTCCCAAGTGCACATTCGGAGCCTGCACTGCCATGCAGGATTCTCCCTGCACCTAACGGCGGGCAGGGAGGGCCACGCCTGAGAGAACTCCAGATGCGTCAGTCAGGAGAGCTGTGTACGCGGGGATCCCAAATCCTGTTTCTAATCCCATGGTGATCCCCCCGCCCCTCCCTTGGCCGGTAGAGCCTGATGCATTTTGTGAATATGGGTCTTAGCCCTCACAAAGGCGTGGGGGAGCGAGAAAGTGCCAGAGCCTCCAGGGAGCTCAGAAATGTCGCCACGTCGATAGTACTGGACAAGTCGCTATCCGATGGAGGGTATCCCAGGTTCTCTAACGACCCGAGCCCGTCCTCCCCAGAATTCCGGGTGCTCCATTAGCCAGCCTAGGCGGCAGAAACAGGGGCCTTACTTCTCAGGGGGCTTCCTGGAAGGGGTGCTTCGGTGGAGTCTTGTAGGGCAAGGGGGCCTGAGGGGAGGATCTCCGAGCCGTCGGACAAGCATCTGAAGCGCCGCCCAGGGGCCTGCTCTGGGTTGGGGGGTAGAGAGGTATCAAAAGGCCCGATGCCTCCTGGCCCACCACTTCCTCCACCAGGGGTGCATCGCCCTGCGAACACCGGTCCGGAATGCAATGTGCTGTTACAACTCCCCCGCCATCATATTACCCATATCCGAACCTTAGGTGAGTCTTGCGCACGCACTGGTACACTGGTGTTCACTTGACGCAGCAGGGGGTACTAGTAGGGGTGGGAAAGGTCCGCTGCGGTTCACTGACCGGGCGACGCCACAAGGGGGCGCTAGTGCCATGGGGAAATCAAAGCTGGTCAAAGAAAGGACAAGGAGGCTGGTATTGAGAGGTCAGAGGTTGGCGAATGGGGCTTAGTCAAGAGATCAGGGCGCTGGTGTCAGGGCTTGAAGAGTAAGAAGTCAGTGTTAGGGAACAGGTATTGGGAATTACCTCTGAAGTAAGACCAGAGGTGAGGAGGTCAGTGTTGAAGCCCAGGGTTGGTGTTAGGGGGCAAAATGTTGGAGTAAGGTCAGCATTGAGAATTGGGGTAAGATGTTCACTTGGACAAATGAGAGTCCGAAAGGGCTGACCCATCTCTCCCCACAGATGGGACACAAGTCACTTCAAGAAGTCTGGTGGTCCTCAGAGAAACAACTATGTTGTCCACCCCGAGTTTGTGTCCGAGACCTATCCTGACTACCGCTGCTGGTAGAGCCCGGGCTGGCCGGGCCAAGAGGGTTAAGCAATAAAACTCTTTACCCCAAGTGCCTGCTTCCTTTGTCCTTACACAGGAGGATCTGGCAGTGAGGGGCCAATTACTCAGACCTCTGCCTAGCCTCTGTGATAGTTTTTCTCTGAGTTACCCTGCCCTGAGCCCTCCCCACAGCCAGGTCATCTCAGTACTTCTTCAGGTGGCCCTGAGTGCCGTCCTGACACATAATTGTAGCCCTATAATCGACTAGTGTCTTCCTCCCCTCCATTCGAGCCCAAACGAATGGGCCTGCCTAACCACGCAGTAAAGACTCCTCCTTGGTTGAGTCCATCCACCTCCCACCCCATGGAGACCTTCCAGTGAACATTTCCCCAGTGTGCCCCCCAAACTTGGATGTTCCCTAAATCTCAGCGGACCTAGAATTCTCCAACACCCAAAGCTCTGCTTCCAGAGTCTCCCTCACAGTTCCCTTTGCGCAAAGGCTCTCTGTACCCAGACACTCTTGTTGCCCTCCCTACCCAAGTGCAAGAGATCCAAAACGTAATTTGAGGGGATTTCATGAGCAAGAAATTGCAAACTGAAAAACAAAGCCCTGTTTCTCTGCCCCACAGAGAGAAAGGGGTAGGGTGTACTGGAATCTATGGGATCTCCAATATTTTCCTTTCTCCAGCAAAGAAAACTGGCTCTTGCATCCCTTCCCTTCCTCACCCTCCACTACCTGGCAGAGATGTGACAGGGCGTGCCACCTCTGTGGAGCATGGGCATTTTCTTTTTTTTTTTTTTTTTTTTTTTTAATTTTAATTTTACCGGGAGGTCCCGGGGATCGAACCCAGGGCCCTCCATATGGCAGACGGACGCCCAACCATTTGAGCCACATCCGTCCCCCAGCATGGGCATTTTCTAACTAAAGAATGCCATCAGGAAGAGGGGCTGGACCAGGCTGGGGAACCGGGGAGAGTAGGGAGGAGAGCGCGACATACTGAGCAGAAACGGTCTTCCCAATCCCAGACCTCGGACACCACTGGTCAGGACCTGTGGGAACCGACAGCCTGGGCCTCGCTTCTGGTGCAACTACAGGCTCCCTCCTTTGCGTCTTTTGTGGGGCCCGCCCTGCATTGGCAGCTGAAACACTTCCGGAGGTGGAGGTCCGCTACTCCTTTCCCTCAAGGGAAAAACTGAGGGTTTGTGAGAGGGTTGGATGGAGACGCCTCGACCTGCCCAAGCCTGGAGGGCGGGAATCCCAAGGGCCAGCCTGGCTCTTTACCCTGCGGCTCTTTCCCTCTCATACATATCCCAAGGTGCAAGCCCGGAGGTGCAAGAACCCCAACCTTCTGGGGCTGCTCCTCCCTCTAGAACTACACTTCCCAGCAGGCCCGGGGTCGAGTCCCGCCCGCAGGCGGGGGACCGAGCCCAGAGGCACGCGTCGTGTGGCCCGGCCAGAGGTGCCAGTGGCAGAGCCCAGAGCAATGGGTGGGAGAGGGGGCGAGGGGCGGGGCCTCAGGCCCGCGTGACAATATGGGAGGAGGGGTCCGGCGCCAAGGGCGGGGCTGGACTCAGAGGTTGGAGGCGAGACTGGACAGCCCGGGAGGGGCCGAGCGGCCCGAGGGCGGGGCCCGAGGAGGGCCCCCGCAATCCCCAGCCAGGCTGCGCCGCGCGCCGCGCGGTGGCAACTCAACTCCGGTTCGCGCGAAGGGGATCTGCTGGAGCCAACCTTCACTCCCACTTTCGCGGGGCCGTCACTGCCGTGAGTGAGCCCGGCGGGAGGCCCTGGGGGGGGGCGGGGTGCTGGGGGCGCACGATTCCTGAACTTTCGCTCCTGCCCATGAGAGGGTGGGGCGAGCCTGGACACCTGGGCCCTCCTCGGGCCGCGGTTCCCGGCGGGCGATAGGCCCCCCTTGACCCCCTGGCGGTGTAGCTGTCGGGCGGGGCGCTGGGGGTGGGTGGGAACTATTCCAGGCTGTAGGCGCAGTCACTCGATCCCCGCGGATCCCGCCGCCGGGCGGGGGTGGAAGGTGGGTCGGATCGAGTTGCCTTTGACATTTCCACCCTCTTGGGAACTGTGTCCGACAAAAGACTTAGCTTGGAATGACCTCCCCTTAGTTGGGCCGGACCGGGACCTCCCTTCAGACCGGGCTAAGGGCTGGCAGCCCAGACTGAGGTTCAGTGGGGAGGGGCTCCGCTGGGGCAGAGCCCAAAGAGGCAGGCCCCGCAGACCCCACCTGCCGGACTTAGCCTGTGGTCTGCAAACGGCGGAGGCGGTAAATTTCAGGCGTCCCTAGCGCCACCGTAAACCAGAACCGAAGAGTTCCTCCGCTCACCTCACCCCTCCATAAATTCCCTGCCCACAGCCCCGGTACCAGGTGCATTAAAATGGCCCCTAAGAAGTCTTCCCGGTCTGCCTAGAGCAAGCAGCAGCAATCCCTGGGGAGACAGGCCTCACCATGCCCACAGCCACCTGATGGAAGCCTGTCTCATCCTCTCTTGGCCACATAGCCATCCCCACCCCCACCCCCCATTTTCCTCCATTGCATTCCGGCAGCCAGATTATACCATTATCTCTTATCTCCCGAAATTTAAGTGTGCAGGGTTGCACTGGGGTTTTGGATTCAGGCAACCTTGCTACCCTACCTGGGTGACTTCAGAAAAGCCCTTTTTCTTGTTTGGGCTACTGATTCCTTATCTGTAAATGGGCACTGTACCTAGATACTCAGGTCTGTGGGCTCCTGTCCTTCATCAAGAACCTTGGAATCCTAGAAAGTTAAGACTCGTAGAACCTACATCTTGGAAAGGGCTTTTGAGGCCACCTTGGTGGCCTCTCCATACTTCCAGGCACTATGAGATGGGTTGACTTAATATGAAAGCTTTGAATGGGGGGTGTGTGTCACTGTCCTATTCAGCTATTTATCTTCTCCCTTGATTCCCTTGGTGTCCAGAAAGGGGCCTTGGTTACCTTGAATCAATGAATATAAATGCACCTATGGCCTTCTTTGGCTCAGCTTGACGGTTTCAGCTAAAGACCACTGCATGCATTTTCCAGGAAGGCTTTTTCTAGTCTGCATCTACAGGAAAGGGAGTCCATAGTGGGATAGGAGAGGAAAGCTAAATCTAAGAAGCTGTCCTAGACCAGGGGGCTGACTAGGAAGTTGAAAGAAGGGGGCATTGACAATGAGGCCCTGAGATGGCACCTCTCTGGGGAGGAGGAAGGACTGTAGGTGCCTGTGTATTGATATCTGAGAACAAAGTTCTGAAATGTGTCTGGCCTGGCATTGCTGGTGGTCTCTGCATGGGGTAGGTGGGGGAAGTGAGGACTCTGAGTAGTTTTGGCATCTCTTTGGAAGGAGCTGGTGACTTAAGAGGCAGACACTGGCATCTGGGAGGAGGCTAATTACTGATGCCAATCTCCCTCTCCACTTCCCCCCAGCTGAAGCAGGTGGGTAAACTGACTGGCTGGCAGTGTGTATTCTTGTTGTGTGCCTAACTGGTGCTATTTCTTTGTTGGACTCTGCCCTGAAGCCTTGGACACTGCCCTGAAGCCTGAGACATACACCTCCCCCCCAAGCTTGTGATCCCCTGCAGCCATATCCAGCTGTTTATTTACAGTATGAGAGTGTGAGTGTATGATGAGGGATGCCTGATCCCTGGAGAGCCGGTTGGGCTGGGGAGAGGTGTCTTGGCCCAAGGTGGGTGGTGAAATCACCTGCAGCAGGTGGCCTGAAGGACTAAGTTGGGGGAAGGAATGGGCTTGGAGATAGGATGGCTCTGGCTGGAAATGGTTTCAGAAAGGCAGCTGAGACCATGTCATGCCTTGAACCTCCATTGCAAGGCTCACACTTTAGGACTTCATCATGGGGGTCATGAGAAGCTCTGTAAGCCAGGGACAGATGTGGTCTGATAAGTGCTTTAGAAAGATCACCACGATTGCTGTGACTGGAGGCACTGGAGGAAAAGAAGCTGGGGGCAGGGAGGCCTATCAAGGAAGTGTTGCAATAACACAGGGAGAAGTGACAGTGCTAAATGAGGGTAGAGGCAGCAGGACAATGGGTGAGTGGTGGAGACAAAGCCAGGAGGTGGCTGACCCACAGATGTGATGCTGGGAGCAGAGCTGGGAGACAGGCAGGGAAATGGACTTGGTGATTGATGACTGAGAGCAGGGTGGAGTTTGAAGGCAAAGAGGGGGAGATCTGAGAAGCAACCTTGGCCCCAAAGTCTGAACCCAACCCTGCCTTCCACCAAACTGGGCCCTGGGACTCAGCCTGGTTTGGGGTATCTTCTATAATCTCCAGATTTAATCTGGTTTCCAACTCAAGATCAAATTCCATGCCTGAGTTATATCCCCTTCCTTCCTCCTCTCCCTTCTGGGGACAGAGAGGCTCGCCTACTGCAGTGAAACATCCCAAGGAGCTTTTTTTTTTTTTTTTTTTTTTTTTTTTTTTAAAGATTTTATTTATTTATTCATTTATCCCCCCCTTGCTGCTTGTGCTCGCTGGGTCAGCTAACCACGCCGTGCGTGGCGGGCTTGCCTTCACCAGGAGGCCCCGGGAACCGAACCCGGGGCCTCCCATATGGTAAACGGGAGCCCTACTGATTGAGCCCCAGCCCCTTTTTTTTTTTTTTAAATCAAGTCTTTGTTGGTTATGTTCACTGCCTTGCTTGAAACATCACAATATCATACTGGGAAGGTACTTACAGTACAGGGTTGAGTCAGAGTTGGACACTTTCCCCTTCTCTTCAGCCTGAACTGCCCCTATGTGTGATTCCAGGGAGGTTTCTCTGGGTTTGTTTCCCCACTAGGAAAAGGAGGATGTATGCTACTTGCCTCTCCCCATTGAGTCCTGATTAATTTCGGCAAGCATTGGGAGCCCATGAGAAAGGGCGGATAAGCGACTGGTGAGTCTGCGCTTTACCACTGGTCAGGCCCTTCCCAACATACACACTTATTCTTTCTTGCTATAGTGAATGGGAACACAATGGCAGTGGGAAAGCTCAATTCCATCTCTCTCTTCCCATTCCAGACTCCGGAAGAGCAGCTTCAGATGGGCTTGGTGGGGGTGGCCCCACTGCCCACTCCTTCCTTAGCTGGAGGCTAATGCCCCAGGACCCTCAGGAGAAGAGCCAGGCCTACCCCCGCCGCCGCCCTGGTAGCCACAAGGGCCATAAGAGCTCCGAGGCCTCTGCAGCCGCTACCATGTACACCTTCCTGCCCGACAATTTCTCGCCCGCCAAGCCCAAGCCGTCCAAAGAGCTGAAGCCGCTGCTGTGCTCGGCGGTGCTGGGGCTGCTGCTCGTGCTGGCCGCGGTGGTGGCCTGGTGCTACTACAGCGCCTCTCTACGCAAAGCGGAACGCTTGCGGGCCGAGCTGCTGGACCTCAACCGCGGCGGCTTCTCCATCCGCAACCAGAAGGGCGAGCAGGTCTTTCGCCTGGCCTTCCGCTCGGGAGAGCTAGACCTCGACTCCTGCAGCCGTGATGGCGCCCTCCTCGGCTGCTCGCGCACGGCCCAGGGGCGCCCGCTGCACTTCTTCATCCAGACTGTGCGGCCCAAGGACACCGTCATGTGCTACCGCGTGCGCTGGGAGGAGGCGGCGCCGGGGCGCGCGGTGGAGCACGCCATGTTCCTGGGCGACTCCAAGGCGCACTGGTACGGCGGCGCTGAAATGAAGACGCAGCACTGGCCCATCCGCTTGGAAGGCCAGCAGGAGCCGCAGCCCTTTGTCACAAGCGATGTCTACTCCTCCAACGCCTCCTTCGGAGGCATCCTGGAGCGCTACTGGCTGTCGTCGCGCGCGGCCGCCATCAAGGTCAACGACTCAGTGCCCTTCCACCTGGGCTGGAACAGCACGGAGCGCTCGCTGAGGCTGCAGGCGCGCTACCACAACACACCCTACAAGCCGCCCACCGGGCGCGCCGCAGCGCCGGAGCTCAGCTACCGGGTGTGCGTCGGCTCGGACGTCACCTCCATCCATAAGTACATGGTACGGCGTTACTTCAACAAGCCGTCGAGGGTGCCGGCACCCGAGGCCTTCCGCGACCCCATCTGGTCCACGTGGGCACTGTACGGGCGCGCTGTGGACCAGGACAAGGTGCTGCGTTTCGCCCAGCAGATCCGCCAGCACCGCTTCAACAGCAGCCACCTGGAAATTGACGACATGTACACCCCCGCCTACGGCGACTTCGACTTTGACAAGGCCAAGTTCCCTAACGCCAGCGACATGTTCCGCCACCTGCGCGACTCCGGCTTCCGCGTCACGCTCTGGGTGCACCCGTTCGTCAACTACAACTCGTCTCGCTTCGGCGAGGGCGTGGAGCGCGAACTGTTTGTGCGCGAGCCCACGGGCCGGCTGCCCGCGCTGGTGCGCTGGTGGAACGGCATCGGCGCGGTGCTCGACTTCACGCGCCCCGAGGCCCGCGACTGGTTCCAGGGGCACCTGCGGCGGCTGCGCTCGCGCTACTCCGTGGCCTCCTTCAAGTTCGACGCGGGCGAGGTCAGCTACCTGCCGCAGGACTTCAGCACGTACAGACCGCTGCCCGACCCCAGCGTGTGGAGCCGGCGCTACACCGAGATGGCACTGCCCTTCTTCTCGCTGGCCGAGGTCCGCGTGGGCTACCAGTCGCAGAACATCTCGTGCTTCTTCCGCCTAGTGGACCGCGACTCCGTGTGGGGTTACGATCTGGGGCTGCGCTCGCTCATCCCCGCGGTGCTCACTGTCAGCATGCTGGGCTACCCCTTCATCCTGCCGGACATGGTGGGTGGCAACGTGGTGCCCGGGCGCACTGAGGGCAGCGGCGACGAGCCGGAGCGCGAGCTGTACGTGCGCTGGCTGGAGGTGGCCGCCTTCATGCCCGCCATGCAGTTCTCGGTCCCGCCCTGGCGCTACGACGCGGAAGTGGTCGCCATAGCGCACAAGTTCGCGGCGTTGCGGGCCTCGCTGGTGGCGCCGCTATTGCTGGAGCTGGCCGGGGAAATCACCGACACGGGCGACCCCATCGTGCGCCCTCTCTGGTGGATCGCGCCCGGCGACGAGACAGCGCACCGCATCGACTCGCAGTTCCTTATCGGGGACACGCTGCTCGTGGCGCCCGTGCTGGAGCCGGGCAAGCAGGAGCGCGACGTCTACCTGCCCGCCGGCAAGTGGCGCAGCTACAAGGGCGAGCTTTTCGACAAGACGCCAGTGCTGCTCACTGACTACCCCGTTGACCTAGACGAGGTCGCCTACTTCACCTGGGCGTCCTGACCCCAGAGCCCTCACCCCAGCCTTCTTCCAGGCCCCTAACCCTCCGTCACACCAGCACCACGGATCCCCAGGAAGCCCCACTTTGAGTAAATGTGCTCAAGCAGGGGCCTGGGGAGGGGGCGCCAAGGCAACCTCCTACTCCAGTGCACACTCTTATGACACCCCTTTCCCCTCCACGCTCACTGCAGTCTGCAGAAACCTCTTCTCTGGGGTGGGAGTGAGAGAACTCAGAGGAAAAGGGTCAGCACTCTTCCTGTTACAAATTTTTTCTTTTAAAGCACAAAGAGAAACCTCTCCATTCTGGCCTGAGTGTCCATCTCTGTCCTCCTGAGGTGGGAGCTTGATCCTTTTTAAGGTCCCCAAATAGCCCTTTGCCCCAGTTAGAAAGAGCATATTCTTGGTGTTGGAAGCCAGGTCCTGAGTTCCCAGCACTGGCTTTTGCCTCTGAGGCTGAGCTGTGGCTGACCTGGTCCCACCCCCACTGGGGAGAAAGGATGGATATGCTTGGCCAAAAAGAGGTGGGAGGTCCCAGGGGACAGGAGGACTGGGCTCAGCATGGCACCAGCATTCTTGTCCCCAGCATCATTGTCCTCTGTTTGTGAAGAGACTGCTAATACTACATGGACCCATCTGTGTACACCTGTGGGCTCAGCCCTGGGCCAGGGCCCTGTACCCTGGCCTCCTGGCCTGAGTGACAGATTTGCAGGGCCATGCAGGCCAGACTTGGTGCCTTAACTCAAGAACCTGTGTGTGTGTGTGTGTGTGTGTGTGTGTGTGAGAGAGAGAGAGAGAGAGAGGAGAGAAAAAGGAGAGAAAGACAATCATGTGTGTCTGAGTCAGTGGAATTTTTTTTTTTTTTTTTTTTTTTTTAAAGATTTATTCATCTATTCTGCTGCTCGTGCTCGCTGGGTCAGCTAACCACGCTGTGCGGGCGGGCCTGCCCTCACCAGGAACCCGGGGCCCCCCATATGGTAAACGGGAGCCCTACTGATTGAGCCACAGCCACTTCCCTGAGTCAGTGGAATTAATACAACATCCCCCAGGCTCAATAAGCCTGTGGGGAGGAGAGAGAGAGAGAGAGCAGGGAGCAAATTTGAGGCTTTGCTTGTTGAATCTGTCCTCTCCCAGGTGGTGTCCCTGAAGTCAACAGCCCTTCTGAGATACCACAGCTGCCTGGCCCCCTGCACGGTGGCGGGGGTGTGGCCTATGAGGGCCCATTTTCTTCTGGTGGTGCTACGCTCCTGCACAGCACGTGAGCTGCACGCACACACTGACGCCTGCAAGTACACCCACAGGGAAGGTCTTTCATCTCAGCTGTTTTCCCTCTCTAGGAAGAGCAGCCTAGGTCAGAGTGAGTTCTTCCTGACTTTGTGACTGGGTCTTGGGGAGGAGCAGCTTGCCAGCGAGGGGTGGGGGGAAACGAGGGGCTCAGCTTCCCTCAACAGCTCTGACAGCAGAACCAGTTCCCTGCCCCCCTCCTGAGAATACATCTCTTTGCCCACCCCCTCTATTTTTTCAGTGTGGCTAATGCCAGGTGAAAGCTTTGGGATGCCTGTTTTGAATGCCAGTTTTACCACTTATCTATTAATACTAGCTGTGTGACCTTGAGCATGCTGCTTAACCTCGCTGAGCCTCGGTTTCCTCATCCATAAAATGGTGTTAATAATGCCTACCTCCCAGGTGGTTGTGAGAATTGTAAGCACACATGTATGTAAAGTGCCTGGCAAAAAGTAGGTGCTCAATAAAATGTAGCTATTCTAATACAATTTCTTGTTTCCTTGCCTAAAAACAACAAGGATTCTTCCAGGCCCCAACTTCCAGCCCAGCTGGCTTCCTATGAGCCTGCTTGGGACACTCCCCTCTTTACCTCCCCCTCACTTCAAACCTCTGCAGCTAGCACCCAGTTGAGTTCTGACTTTGTGACCCAAAAGACATTCTAGTCCAGGAAAGAGGCAAGGGGAGAGCTATCTGAAGGTGGGATGTCAGGAACCAGGAATCCTGGGGCCCCAGGAAATGGGGAAGGAAAGGGGAGGGAAGGGGAAGAGGTGGGGAAGAATGGGGAGGGAAGGCTTCCCCTTCCTTTTTGTCAAGAGCCTCTGCCAATTGGTACTCCCTCATGAGCCTCCCTGAGCCCTGATGCCCAGCCATGTGCTGTGGCGTGACTGTAGGAGGAGGATGCCCAGGTCAGGCCCTAGAAAGTTCCCTAAATGGCCAGAGAGCATGCCTCACTCTTGGGTGGTCCACCAGCTTTCTAGGCAACCTGAAGCCAGTTTACCTAACTCTCTTCACCTCTAAAATGGAATTTCCAGGGTTCATTGAGATGTCTCTGTAAAGCACTTATACAAAAATTGGCACAGAGTGAGAGCTCAGTAAATGATAACTTCCACTAATTCTTATTATAAACAAGGAATAAAGAGAGTACTCTTCCCAGAACCCATGTTGTCCAGTATGGCAGCCACTAGCTTCTTAAATTTAACTCTGAAATTAATTAAAATAAAATTTTAAAAAATTCATTTCCTTGGGCTCACTAGCCCAGTGTCTCAAAGCCATAAGTAACTAGTGGCTAACATTGGATGGTGAAGATTATAGAACATTTCCATAGTTGCAGAAAGTTCTATTGGACAGCCTTGGACCAAGCATTGTGTGCTATCTGAGATGGCAAAGGAAGAGAGAAAGCAATTGGTGAGGGCCTCCTGGAGGAGGAACACCCTGTAGAGGGGCATTGAGGGGCAGGGATGGCTTAACAGCCTGGATGTGGGAGGGGTTGCACTGCAAACCATGCCCACTGAGCACTCACTGTGCTGGGGCTGGGTCAACCAGTAGGGTGCTTCTGTCTTACCAAATTCCAGGAAACTGGCCCTTGATTCAGGACCTGGTTTCTAGTCTGGCCTCTTCCATTGACTCTGTTAATCACAAAAGCACAGATGAGCAAATGAGTTCTGAGAAAGGAGGGCTTTGATCTGAAAATTGGTAACCAAGGCTGGACTGGAATCTTGGTGTCCTGCTTCCATAGGCCTAGAATCTCAGACCCAACATTCACCCACCTTTTGGATTCATGGACCAGCCCTGGCCTGTTTACCTCCAAGGATAGGGAATGAGCTGAAATGTGCATCTCTGAAGCTGCCACCCAATGGACCTGGTCCGAGGCCAAGAAGTGTTCCACTCCTAATTTCCCCTCCTCCGGGGACACCAGAGTAGAGGTATTCAGAGGTTGGCAAGGGGGGGGGCAGCGTGGGGTGGGTGGGGTGGTATTGGTGTGCACTGGAATGATAGGAACTGCAAGAAAGAGCCGGGCCTTGGAAAGGAGGAGGGGAGGGAGTGGGCTGGAAAGCACCTCTACTCCTTCTTCCCAGGGACTCTGGACCCTTCCAGCATCTCTTGTGCATTCCAAGTTTCTCTCTCTTTCTCTGCACATCTGGATCTGAGGACCTTTCCCTCTTCCATGGAGTTTCTAACAGCTTTGTCATGACCAGAATCCTCACTGGTCACCTCTGTACCCCTGGGCTGGGGGCAGTGATATCAGGAATAGGGAACCTCTTTCTCCAGAGATCATGGGGAAGGACTTAGGTAGTGGGGAGGGACTGAGTGGTCATTGCAGGACACCTGCGACTGGGACTAAGCTCCCATTCTGTGACCCTGTGTTCCTTGAGAGTTTGCCTCAGCTTCCCTTCCAGCACCATATGAGTAGGCTAAACCCTGGCCCAACTCCTCTCCCTGAGCCCAAGATATGGGTTTTCTGGGAGGGTCTTTGCCCCTGTTCCCCAGCCCTGGGTAAAATGTCTCTGATCCTGGCTCTGGCATGCCCAACATGCCTTCTTCCTCTGATTTCCCCTCACCAAGCTCTCTGGTCCCTTCTCACCTCCCCAAGTCCAAGGCCAGAATCCTACCTCTCTGCCCTGGCCACTGCCCCATGGCAGAACTTAGCAGTTCTAGCCTGGACTACCGCAGAGGCCTCCAAACTCTCCCCACTCTTGGACCCTTCCATCCAGTCCACACCAGAGCCAAGGAAATCTTTCTGAAAGCTAAGCATATCACTCAGGGAGAAACCCCAGCTCTGGAATTCTGAGATCTGGAGCTCTCTCGTACCTGTCTCTGTTTCACTCACGCACACACATGCAGCTGAGTAAATTCTGAAAAGCATTTGAAGAAAATACTATCTTCTGTTCTGGGGAACATCTGCAGAGCACATCCCAGCTAGGGAAGGCCTACCCAGTTCCAGCCTTGAAAGAGAACACAGTGGCAGCTGGGTGGTTTCCTTTCCTGTCATTGTCCCACTCACTAGGACTTCTGCTGACACCCTGCCTTCTTCTGCTCACACTCCAGCTACCAGGAAGAACCTGTTTTTTTGTTTGTTTGTTTTTTTTTTAATCTCAAGACTAGCCATTTAATTCATCATGCCCAGGGATCTTTCCAGCAGCTTGAGGGAAGGGGAGAATTCTTGGCCTTATGTGGCAAGCTCTGAGTTTGGCTGGGAGTGGGGGTGGGGTGTGTGTGTGTGGGCAGTATGGTCAATGACAGAAGAGGAGGAGGTACCATCTCCAGGAGATCCCAGTCTGGAGTACAGGAAGAGGCTGACCTCTGTGCTCTGTATCCTTGTTGTGTTTTTAACTCTGCAGCCCCCTTAACCCCTCCCCAGGGAACCCATTTGAGCACTTCCTGTTACACAATACCAGACAGGAGGCAGGGGTGGGGTGTGGCGGAATGGGTGAGTTGGGGGAAAGGTAGCGGGCTGGTCTCACTGGACACCTATAGTAGAACCTCAAGGGGTAGGAGTGGGAGCTGGCACCACCCTTTGTGCCCCCCTTTAGCAAAGGACAGCTTGGGCCAAAGGCTGGGCTGCTGAAATGGTCGTCCTTTGGTTCCCAAATGTGTAGGTCCCATACATGCATGGAGGTGAGGTCCAGTTCTCTGAACCTTGGAATGTTGGAGGAAACTCCCCAAAAGTCTCCTAATCACAAACTGAAATTCCACCATTATAACTTCATTCCTTTGTCTCTTTAATCCAGCCAATGAGTGCCTACCGTGGGGGTGTAAGGCATGGGGGGGGGGTGTCAAGAGGGCACTTTGGTTTTCCAGAGCCTCCATTAGATGCCATTAGGAGGGAGCAAATTAAGTCCATTAGCTGCTTTTCCACACTGAGATGGTAAGGGGGAGAATAGGTGGCTCCTGGAAGAGCCTCTTCTGATGTGAGTGAGTGGAAATGATGAAGTTGATAGGATAAGGAACATGTTTGGGTGGTTACTGGGGAACACTTCCAGGAGGAGATACTCTGGAGCTTGGAGGGCTCTGGACTGGAGGGGAAATTAAGACTTCAGATCCACATCTCTGTCCCTTCATAAGTGAAACCACATCCAAAAGGAAAGAAGTGAATCATCCACCTTCACTGCCTCCTGCAATATTGACCCAGCTGCTGCCCCGATCACCCAACCAGAGCCCACCCCACTGTGGCCATGGAGAAATGAGTAATTCCCTGCTCATCCACCTCTATGCCTGGGATATTGCAAGAAGTATTGGCCACTTTCTAAACCTTACAGCCTCTGGGGTCCGGACGCTGGCTGGGCCGGGTTCTTTTTGGCCCAGGGATGTAGACTGTTCCACTTAGGACACTTGCTTTCTCTTCCCTTCTCAGCCCACAACTGGCTTCTCAACTGTGCTATGCTCAAACTCCATTCTCAACTATTCCTCTGAGCTTCCCAAGAATAGCCACCCTGTCCCCCAGGTTAAGACCTGATACTGACCCTTGACCAATTCTGTCTGGACCCCACATCATCCAGGCATAGCAGAGCATGAAAGCTAGACTAGGATTTTATAGCCTCTCTTCAGTGGCTCAGAAACTTTGAGTCTGTATTAAAATATAATTCTTCTAAATAGTGCTTTTTAAAATAAATATGTTTCTTTGAAAAATAGAAAGTACAAAATAAATTACTTTCTCTTTACTAATAAAAAAAGGAGATATATCATGATAAGCAAAAATTTTTTAAAAATGTAAATACCTATAAACAATTTGCTACACTACTAATGAACTTCAATTATTATTATGATTTTGTCTAACTCAAGTTTTGGCATAAAAGTTGGGTGAAACAATCACTCTTTACCCTTTCTCTTAGAGACAAAAATCTTCCAGGGGAGACATCGGCATAAATGATGGAGCAAGGATCTTCAAAAATTCTCTCCTCCATAAAAGTAAAAAGATAACTGACAAAAATTATCAGAATCAACTTATTCAGAATTCTGGAAATTAACCAAATACTGTAGCAATCCAGGGAATGTTTATTCAAAAAATATGGTTGAATCTTACTAAGAACAGTGATCTCTGTACTTTTTAAAAAAGCTTTTTATTTTAAAATAATTTCAAACATACAGAATAGTTACAAAAATAAGGCAAAACCAATACAGAGAATGTCAATATATGCCCTACTCAGATACCCAGATTTACTAACTTTTAACATTTTGACACCTTTATTATATCATTCTGTTATTCTATCATGCTCTTTGAACTTTTAATACTTCCATGTATATTTCCCAAGAATAAGGATATTCACTTATATAACCTCACTAAGTACAATGACCAACTTTAAGGAATTTCACCTTGATAGAAAGTATACAATCCATATTCCCACTTTTTCAATCATCTCAATAATGTTCTTTTGGGCATTTTTTCTCCATAATTAAATACAGTTCAGAATCATGTATTACATTTATTGTCATTGTCTCTCTTTTTTTTTTTTTTTAAAGATTTTATTTATTTATTCATTTATCCCCCCCTTGCTGCTTGTGCTCGCTGGGTCAGCTAACCACGCCGTGCGGGCGGGCTTGCCTTCACCAGGAGGCCCCGGGAACCGAACCCGGGGCCTCCCATATGGTAAACGGGAGCCCTACTGATTGAGCCACAGCCGCTTCCCTGTCATTGTCTCTTTAGTCTTTCTTTTTTAAAAAATTATGGTAACATATATTTGTATACAACATAAAATATCCCATCTTAACCACTCACAAGCATCTCATTCAGTGTGATTAATCACATTCACAAGGTTGTGCTGTGATCACCACCATCCATTACCAAAACTTTTCCATCACCAACAGAAACACTGCACCCATTATGCATTAACTCCCCATTCTACCACCCCTCCCACCCCTGGTAGCCTATACTCTACTTTCTGTCTCTATGAATTTGCATATCCTAGTCCTTTCATATAAGTGGAATCATCAAAATATACAAAACAAGGTATCTTCAAGGTTGATCCATGTTGTAGTATGTATCAAAACTTCATTCCTTTTTATGACTGAATAATATTCCATTGTATGTATATACCACATTTTATTTATCCATTCATCTCTTGATAGACTTTTGAGTTGCTTCCACCTTTTGGTTATTGTGAATAATGTAACTATGGGCATTGGTGTACAAATATCTGTTTGAGTCCCTGTTTTCAATTTTTTTTTTAGTATATACCTAGAAGTGGGATTGCCAAGTTATATGGTAGTTCCATGTTTAACTTAAAAAAAAAAAAAAAAGATTTATTTTATTGTTATTTATTTCTTTCCCCCTCATTGTTTTGCACTCACTGTCTGCTTGTCTTGTTTTTTTTTTTTTTAGGTAGCACCGGGAACCAAACCTGGGATCTCCCATGTGGGAAGGAGGTGCCTAATCACTTGAGCTACCTCCACTCCCTGCTTATTGTGTCTCTCATTGTGTTTCCTTGTTGCGTCATCACCTTGTTGCCTCATCATCTTGTTGCATCAGCTTGCTACGCCAGCCCCTCGCATCAGCTCCCTGTCTTGCTTTAGGAGGCACCAGGAACAAACCCAGGACCTCCCATGTGGTAGGCGGGTGAAGGGCTTGAGCCACATCTGCTTCCCCTATGTTTAACTTTTGAGGCACCGCCAAACTGTTTTCTACAGTGGCTACATCATTTTACATTTCTACCAACAATATACTAAGGTTTCTATTCTCTGCATCTCACCAATACTTGTCCTTTTTTTTTTTTTTTTTTTTAAATGATAGGCATTCTAATGGGTGTAAGGTGATATCTCATTAGTGTTTTGGGTTTGTGTTTCCCTAATGGCTAATGATGTTGAGCATCTTTTCATGTACCTATTGGCCATTTGCATATCTTCTTTGGAGAAATGTCTATTCAAGCCCTTTGCCCATTTTTAAATTGGGTTAGTTCTCTTCTTATTGTTGAGTTGTAGGAGTTCTTTACATAATCTAGATATTAAACCCTCATCTGATATATGACTTCCAAATATTTTCTCCTATTCTGTGGGTTGTCTTTTCACTTTCTTGATAATGTCCTTTGATGCCCAAAAGTTTTAAATTTTTTATCTATTTATTCCACCACCCCCCCTCGTTGTTTGCACCCACTGTCTACTCTCTGAGTCTGTTTGTTGTGTGCTCATCTTCTTTTTATTTTTTAGGAGGCACCAGGAATCGAACCCAGGACCTCCCATGTGGGAGGGAGGCGCTCAATGTCTTGAGCCACCTCCAGTCCCGCTTATTGCGTCTCTCCTTGTGTTTCCTTGTTGTCTCTTTGTTGTGTCATCTTGCTGCATCAGCTTGTCTCATCAGCTTGCTGTCTTGCTCATCTTCTTTAGGAGGTACCTGGAACTGAACCCGGGACCTCCCATGTGGTAGGTGGGCACCCAACTTCTTGAGTAACATCAGCTTCCCTTTAAATTTTGATGAAGTCCTTTTTTATCTATTTTTTCTTTTGTTTCTCATGCCGTTGATGTAAAGCTAAGAATCCACTGCCTAATACAAAGTCTTGAAGATATTTCCCTATGTTTTTGCCAAAGGGTTTTATAGTTTTAGCTGTTATATTTAGGTCATTGATCTATTTTGAGTTAATCCTTGTATATAGTATGAGGTAGAGGCCCATTTTCATTTTTTTGTATGTGGCTATATAGTTTTTGTAGCACTATGTGTTGAAGAGATCATTCTTTCCCCATTGAATGGACTTGGCACCCTTTTGTGGTGTTTTAACTTGCCCTAGCCCCATCCTCCCCTCTCCAGCTACACATTAACCTCAAAAACAAATAGCCTGCCAGACACAAAAGGACAAATACTGTATGACTGCGTTACTATGAACCAAATATATTGTGTAACATATTGTATGATTTTAAAAAACCTATATGTATCACAGTATTTGGTACATTTAATTGAGAAATGTATGTTTTATTCAACTTTTTTTTTTAATTGTTTATATTTTCAATTATTAAATGTACAAAATAAAGTTGAAAAAAAAAAAAAAAACAGCCCATAATCATGGTTAAAATCAGCAGTCTGGCTGCCACCATAGAGGGAAGATGAGGTTGGAGTTCTTTTGAAGATTCATTCCAAGAAAATTGTTATTATTTGACATGTTTGGTGGGTCTGTGGAAGACACACTTGCAATACTGTTTTATTTTCCCTGACTTGGAGCTCTCACCAGTATGAAAGGCCTTTTCCCCATGGGCATGTATCAAACATTATTAGAGGCATTTGATTAACTTCACAGTTGCTCGAGGTGGTGATAACAGATGGGACAAGTAATAGTCTAACCAAATAGGCTTAAAATGAAAAGCTGGAGAATGGGATAGTCACAGGGGCTCTGAAAAACTCTAACACTGTCTTTGAGGAAGCCCAGATGTTGGACTTAATAGACAAAGGCTGATTAGCTATTTTAAATATATTCAAAGAACTAAAGAAAAAAATGGCTAAAGAACTAAAGGAAAGTATGAGAATGGTGTCCCACCTATAAAAGATATCAATAAGGAGATAGAAAATATAAAAAATTACCAAATAGAAATTCTGGAGTTAAAAAGTACAATAGTAAAGTACAAAAAGTACAAAAGTAAAGGGGCTAAACAACAGATTTGTAGGCAGAAGAATCAATGAATTTGGAAGATAGGTCAAGTGAGATTACTCAGTCTTAGTAACAGAGAGAGAAAAGAATTAAGAAAAATGAACAGAACCTCAGAGACATGTAGAACACCATCAAGTTTACAAACATATGCATAATGGAGATCCAGGAAGGAAAGGAGAAAGAGAAACAAGCATACAGAATATTTGATGAAAAATTAATCTACACACCCAAAAAACTCAATAAACTCTAAGTGGGATAAAGTTAAAGACATACACGCCTAGTCACATCATAATCAAACTGTCAAAAGTCAAAGACACAGAAATAATATTAAAAATAACAAGAGAATGGGAGCAGATGTAGCTGAAGTGGTTGAGTGCCTGCTTCTCAAGTATGAGGTCCAAGGTTCGATCCCTGGTACCTCCTAAAAACAAAACAAAAACAAACAAATGAGAAAACCAACTTTCATTGGGAAGTGGATATAGCTCAGTGGTTGAGTACCTGCTTCCCAAGTACGAGTTCCTGGGTTCAATCCCTGGTACCTCCTAAAAAATAATAATAATAAGAGAGAAGTGACTCATCATAAACAAACAATTGTCAATGATATTAACAACGGATTTCTCATCAGAAACTGTGGTGGCTTGGTGCTATGTACCTCAGAAAAGCATGTCTTAAACTTAATCCATTCCTGTGGGTGTAAAGTCTTGTAAATAGGATCTTTTTTTTTTAAGATTTATTTAATTTATTTATTTATTTCTCCCCAGCCCCTTGTTTGCACTTACTGTATGCTGTGTCTTTAGGAAGCACACGGGAACTGAACCCGGGACTTCCGATGTGGGAGGGAGGTGCCTAATCACTTGAGCCACCTCTGTTCCCTGCTTTATTGTATCTCTCATGTTTTTTTCTTCTCGTGTCTCTTGTTGTGCAATCTTGTTGCATCAGCTTGCGGTGCCTGCCTGTCATGTCAGCTTGCTGTCTTGCTCATTTTCTTTATGAGGCACCGGAACCTCTGCTCCCAGCTTTTGTTGTGTCTCTCATTATGTTTTTCTTCTTGTGCCTCTTGTTGTGTCATCTGTTGTGTCAGCTTGCTGCGCCTGCCCGTCACACCAGCTCCGTGTTTTCTTAAGGAGGCACTGGGAACTGAACCATGGACCTCCCATGTGGTAGGCGGGAGCTCAGTCACCTGAGCCACATCCGTTTCCCAATAGGACCTTTTGATGAGGTTACTTCAGCTAAGATGTGGCCCAGCTGAATCAGGATGGGTCTTAATCCTATTACTGAAGACCTTATAGGGGGTGAGAGAGAGAGAGAGACAGACCAAAGGAGCAGATAAATGCTGAAAGTCAGCATAAACCAGAAGAGAAAGTGAAGCCAGGAGAGGCTGCCATGTGCATTGCCATGTGACAGAAAAGCCAAGGACCAAGGATTGCCAGCAGCCAGCCCCAGAATGCCACAGTCTTCTGGGAGAAAGCATTGCCTGGATGACACCTTGATTTTGGACTTCTCCTTTCCTCAAAACTGTGAGCCAATAAATTCCTGTTGTTTAAGCCATCCTATTGCATGGTATTTGTTTTGGCAGCTAGGAAACTAAAACAGAAACCATGGAGATCAGGAAGCATTAGGGTGTCATATGCAAAGTGCTGAAAGAAAAATTCTGTCAAAGAGGAATTCTATATCCAGCAAGACTATCTTTCAAAATGAAGGAGAAATTAAGACCTTGCCAAGTTAACAAAAAACTAAACTGACAGAATTCATCACTAGCAAACAGTATACATGTATTTTTGTTTGTAACTCTTTTTTCTCCTATCTGTTTTTAAACATAAATTCATAAAGTCATAATTATAAATCTATATTGTTGGGCATACAAATTATGAAGATGTTATTTGTATGACAATAACAGTACAATGGAAGGGGGATGGAATGGAGCTATGTAGGTACAAAGATTTTGTGTACTATTGAAATTAAGTTGGTATTAATCTGAACTAGATAGGTTATAAATTAAGATGTTAATTTAATCCCTAACGTAACCACTAAGAAAGTATATGGTATGGGAGCAGATATGGCTTAAGCGGTTGAGTGCCTGCTTCCCACATGGGAAGTCCTGGGTTTGGTTCCTGGTACCTCCTAAAAAATAAAAACAAAAACAAACAACAAATAAAGCAAATGAAAAAAATCAACTCAGGGGGGACAATGAGCCTTAGTGCTTGAGTACCGGCTTCCCATATATGAGATCCCAGGTTCAATCTCCAGCCCTGGTACCTTAAAAAAAAAAAAAAAGCTCCTCCTTTATCACTATTTACATTAAATATAAATGGATTAAACATTCTTTAGGGGGTGGATGTGGCTCAGATTGTCGGGTGTCCATCTGCCATATGGAGGGACCTGGGTTTGATCCCCGGGACCTCCCAGTAAAATTAAAAAAAAAAAAAAAAAAAAAAAAATATATAT
>JAKSZT010037198.1:6296545-6368432 GCA_026826555.1 Tolypeutes matacus
GGCCCCGGGAGCCACACAGCAAGATGATGACGTAACAAGAGAGAGACGCAGGGGAGAGACAAGACGAGATGCTCCGAAAGCTCCAAAAACCAGGAACCGAGGTGGCGCAGGTGGCAGAACACCTCTCTCCTACATCGGAGGTCTCCAGGATCGAATCCTGTGAAGACTGGAGGAGGAGGAGGATGAGAAGAGATGGCAGGAAACAGACACAGAGAATTGCCCAGCTAATGGACACAAAACAGCAAATGGGGGAGGGGGGTTTTTAAAATGGATAAAGTAAATAAATAAATCTTTTTTTTTTTTTAAAGATTATTTATTTATTTATTCATTTATCCCCCCCTTGCTGCTTGCACTAGCTGGGTCAGCTAACCACGCCGTGCGGGTGGGCTTGCCTTCACCAGGAGGCCCCGGGAACCGAACCCGGGGCCTCCCATATGGTAAACGGGAGCCCTACCGATTGAGCCACAGCTGCTTCCCTAAATAAATCTTAAAAAAAAAAAAAATTCTTTAAACATTCTAATTAAAAGGCAGATATTGGCAGAATGGATTAAAAAAAAAGTTCAACTATGACTCAACTATGTTATTTACCAGAGACATGTTTTATATTCAAAGGTGAAAACAGATTTGAAGTTAAAGGATGGGAAAAGATATATCATACAAAACAGTAGAGTTGGAGTGGCTATACTAATATCACACAAATATCAGACAAAATAAGACTCTAAGAAAAAAAGTTACTAGAGACAAAGGAGGACACTTTGTAATGAAAAAAGGGCCAATCCATTAAGAAGATATAAAATTATAAACTCATATGTATCTAACAACATAGCCTCAAACTACATGAAGCACAAACTGGCAGAATTAAAGAGGGAAATAGATAATTCAACAATAATACTGAAGGTTTCAATATCTCACTTTCTATAATAGACAGAACAACAAAACAAATCAGCAATGAAAGAGAATACTTGCCAAACTCTAAAAACCAACAAGGGAGTGGATGTGGCTCAAGTTGCTGAGCACCTGTTTCCCACATAGGAGGTCCCTGGTTCAGTTCCAGGGGCCTCCTAAAAAACAAACAAACAAACAAACAAACAACAAGCAAAACAAACAAAAAAACCAACTCAGGGGAGCTGATATGGCACAGTGGTTGAGTGCCAACTTCCCACATATGAGGTCCTGGGTTCAATCCCGGCTCCTGATACCTCAAAATCAAAACAAAAAACAAACTAGACCTAACAGACACATATAGAACATTCCACCCAAACCCAGCAGAATGCACTTTCTTTCTGAAATGCATCTTCAAGATAAACCATATAACAAACCTCAATAAAATTTTTAAAAAGACTGAAATCACACAAAGTATGTTCTTTGACAACAAAGCAATAACATTAGAAACCAATAACAGGTTTTTTGAGGTGTCGTGCTGTTTCGTGCGGTCTTTGTGAACTACCACCATGGCTTACCGTGGCCAGGGTCAAAAAGTGCAGAAGGTGATGGTGCAGCCCATTAACCTAATCTTCAGATATTTGCAAAATAGATCCCGGATTCAGGTGTGGCTCTATGAGCAAGTAAATATGCGGATAGAGGGGTGTATTATTGGTTTTGATGAGTACATGAACCTGGTATTAGATGATGCAGAAGAGATTCATTCTAAAACAAAGTCAAGAAAACAACTGGGTCGGATCATGCTAAAAGGAGATAATATTACTCTGCTACAAAGTGTTTCCAACTAGAAATGAAGTGACAAGTTGTTGAGAAGTCAATACAGTTTTTTAGGTGTCCTTTGTTGAAAGTATAGTTCTAAAACAATTGTTCATATTGTTTTTGATTACCCTTATATTATTACCAGATCACAATAAATGCTGTGGGGTTGTTTTTATTAAAAAAAAAAAAAAAAAAAAAAAAAAAAGAAACCAATAACAGGAAGAAATTTGGAAAATTAACAAATATGTGGAAATTAACCCACTCCTAAATAAACAAGGGGTCAAAGAAGAAATCACAAAGGAAATTAGAAAATACTCTTAAACGAGTACATAGGGGTAAATCTTAATGACCTTTGATTTGGCAAAGGATTCTTAGATATGACACCAAAAGCATAACCAACAACAACAAAAAAGAAAAATAGCTAAATTGTATTTCACCAAAATTAAAAACTTTTGAGCTTCAAAGGATACAATCAAGAAAGTGAAAAGACAGGTTACAGAATGGCAGAAAATATTTGCAAATCATATATATCTGAAAGGGTCTTGTAGCTAGAATATATATAAAGTATTCTTACAATTTAATAATGAATGGATAAATAACCCAATTAAAAAACGGGCAAAATCCTTTTATTTGAACCTACAATTAGCACTATACTCGTTAAATATATGTCCCAGATACTTAAATCTTTGGTCTGTTCATATGCCGGTTGAGCCCTGAATCTCAGCAGAGTTGCAACACTTACTCTCCAGTTCACTGGACTCATCCAGAACAACAAACAAAAGGATGATGATGGACAACGCCCATACCAAAAAACAGAGAATATCTACAAGTGCAAGCAAGACAGTTTCATCCATCTGCCCCATGGGATCTAAGCCCCCTCTCAATCAGAAACAGTGGGCATCACCATCCCCAAATCCTCAGATTGAGGACTGAACAAACAAGGGGGGGATGTAATTATGGACTAAAGTAGACTTATTATTACTCTAGCAATGGAAGAACTTGAAACATTGATATAAAGGCAGTGGCCACCAGAGGTTCTGAGGGGAGGGAGAGGGAAGAATAGGTGTAACATGGGGCATTTTGGGACATTGGAATTGTCCTGCATGACATTGCAATGACAGATACAGGCCATTATACATTTTGTCAAAACCTATAAAAATTGTGCAGTGCAAAGCGTAAATTATAAGGTATACTATAGACCTTGGTTAGTAGCCATGCTTCAATATGTGTTCATCAGTTGTAAGAACTGTACCACACTCACACACAAAAAATGGGCAAAGGATTTGAATGGATATTTTCTCAAATAGGACATACAAATAGCCAATAAGCACATGGAAATATGCTCAACATCATTAGCCATCAGAGAAAAACAAAAACCACAATGAGATACCACTTCACACCCACTAGGATACCTATAATAAAAAAGACAGCATATAATAGATGTTGGTAAGGATACGAAGAAATGGAAACCCTCACACATTGCTGGCGGGAATGTAAATGGTACAGTCATTTTAGAAGACAGTCTGGCAGTTCCTCAAAAGCTTAAATATATTGTTGCCATATAAGCCAGAAATTCCACACCCAAGTATATATCCAAGGAAATAAAAACATATCCACACAAAAACTTGTATACAATGTTCATAGCAACATTATTCTTAATAGTCAAAAAGTGAAAACAACCCAAATGTCCATTAACTGATGACTAGATATATAAAATGTGGTATATCCATAGAGTAGCCTATTATTCAGCCATAAAGAAGTAATGAAGTATTGATATGTGCTATAACATGGATGAGACTTGAGAAGATTATGCTAAGTGAAATAAGCCAGTCACAAAAGACCACATATTGCTTGATTCCATTTATATGAAATGTTCAGTATAGGCAAATCCATAGAGACAGAAAGTAGATTTGTGGTTTCCGAGGGTTGAGGAAATGGGAAGTGACTACTAATGGGTATCAGTTTCTTTTTGGGGTAATGAAAAAAAAAAATTTTTTTTTAACCTTTTCTATATGAAAATGTTCTAAAATTGATTGTGATAACAGTTGCACACTCAGTGAATATACTAAAAACCATTGAATCCTACACTTTTTTTTTTTTTTAAACTGGGAGGTCCTGGGGATCAAACCCCAGTCCCTCCATATGGTAGACGGACACCAAACCTCTTGAGCCACATCCATTTCCCAAATCCAACACTTTAAATAAGTGTATTTTATGGTATGTGTCTTATACTGCAATAGCGCTATTATAATAATAAAAAAGGAGTAAACTACTAGTACATGCTACAATATGGATAAGGCTTGAAAATATGCTAAGTGAATGAAGCCAGACACAAAGGCCACATATTATATGATTCCATTTATACGAAATGTCCAGAATAGGCAAATCTACAAGTCAGAAAGTAGCTTAGTGGTAGCCAAGGCCATGGAATTTGGGGGAGGGGAAGATGGAAGTGACTGCTAAAGGATATGAGGTTTCTTTTTAGGGTGATGAGAATGTTCTGGACTTAAAAGTGGTGGTAATTGGGGGGCAGATGTGGCTCAAATGGTTGGGCGTCCGTCTCCCAAATGGAGGGACCTGGGTTCGATCCCCGGGACCTCCCGGTAAAAAAATAAAATAATAAAAAAAAAAAAAAAAAAAAAAAGTGGTGGTAATGGTTGGACAAGATTGTGAATATACTAAAAACTGATGTATTCATTAATAGGGTGAATTCTATCTTAATTAAAAAAATTTAAAAAGTCTTCCAGGAAAAACAGAGAATTCTGGTTCTAGCTATAATGCTTACTGGGTGACCTTGGTCACCTTTGATTATTTCACCCTGATAATCAACTACTCTACCCATTGTTTATGATGTGAGGAAGAAATGGCTATAACCTGAATAACCTTTTCCAAGTAAGAACAGATTTTCCTTCTTTGTGGCCCCTCCTTTCCTATCTTCTAGCCTTCTGAAGCTTAATAAGTCCTGTTAAAAATTACATTTGCTCACAAAGAACTTTGCTGGACTTTGAATGTTTTCTGCACAAGTCCAAACCAGGTTTTTTTGTTTTTAACAGAAGGACAGATGCCTCTTTTTAAAACATTCCTTTATCATATTTAAATAGAAACAAAATGTTTTGAAAGCCATCATTTGGACAAAGGTGACACATTATCACTATAGAAAACTTGGAAAATTCAGAAAAGAGGAAAGAAGGGGAAAATATCACCCCTTGTTCCTTGCTTGGAGACAACCACTCTTAATTCCCTTCTGGAGTATTTTCTACATAGTGGGTTGTGGTTTTTTTTTGTTTTTTGTTTTTAACTTAAAAAATTTTTTTTTTTTTTTATTAGAGCTGTTGTAGGTTTACAGAAAAATCATGCAGAAGGTACAGAGTTCCCATATACCCCCTGTATTAGTCAGCCAAAGGGGTACTGAAATCTATTGGTATTTATAAAGGGTATTTATTTGGGGTAGAAGCTTACAGTCACAAGGCCATAAAGTTTAAGTTACTTCCCTCATCAAAGTCTGTTGCCACGTGTTTGAACAAGATGGTCCAGCCTTCCTCTTCCTCTTAAGGCTCCATGGTCCCAGCTTCTTCCAATATCACCTGTAGGCTGGGATAAGTCTCGTCTCAATCCTGGGCTCGTTCCTCTCTGGGCTCAGGTGCTCTGTTCTCTCCACGAGGTCAGCTGTAGACGATCAGGCTCTCTCTCTTCCTGGGGCCTCTGCCGTGTCTAGGGAGCTGTCTCTATTCCTCTGTGTTCTTCTCCTGTGTTTACTTCCTGGGGTTCCAGCATCCAAAACTCCAGCACCAAAACTCCAACCTCCCTTCTCTGCAGGATGGTTTCTCTGTAAGTCCCTGCCCCCTCAATGTCCTACTGATATGGCCCAATCAAAGCCATTATCACCCCTCTTGCTGCTTGTGCTCGCTGTGTTCATTTGCTGTGCATTTTCCTGCATCTGCTTGTCTCCCTTTGTTGTGTCAGCTCACCGCGCCGCGTGGGCCGTCAGCTCATTGCGCTGCACAGGCCATCAGCTCACGGCCTGGTCAGCTTGCCTTCACCAGGAGGCCCTGAGAATCGAACCCGGGGCCTTGCATATGGTAAATGGGACCCCAACCACTTGAGCCACATCTGCTTCCCCCTAATCATGATTTAATCAAGTAAAAGTGAAACCTCTGAATCCAATATAATCTAATATGCCCAGAGGAACAGACCAGTTTACAAACATAATCCAATATCTATTTTTGGAATTCATAAACAATATCAAACTGCTACATCCCCCACAATAGTTTTCCCTATTATTAACATTTTGCATTAGTGTGGTTACCTTTATTACAATTAATGAACAATATTATAATTATAATATTAAATATAGTCCATATTTTCATTAAGGTTCACTCTTTTGTACAGTTCTATGGTTGTTCTTTTAAAATTTTTTTTTTTTTTTTTAAGATTTTACTTATTTACTTTAGCCATTTTAAATCCCCCCCCCCCATCTGCTGTTTTGTGTCCATTAGCTGGGCAATTCTCTGTGTCTGTTTCCTGCCATCTCGTCTCCTCCTCCTCCTCCAGTCTTCACCAGGATTCAATCCTGGAGACCTCCGATGTAGGAGAGAGGTATTCTGCTGCCTGCGCCACCTCAGCTCCTGGCTTCTGGAGCTTTTGGAGCATCTCGTCTTGTCTCTCCCCTGTTACGTCATCATCCTGCTGCCTGGCTCCCGGGGCCTGACGGCTCCGCAGCACACAGAGCCTGGCAGCCCATGCGCCTTCTCTCTCTCTCTCTCTCTATTTTATTTTACCGGGAGGGCCTGGGGATTGAACCCAGGTCCCTCCATATGGCAGACGGACGCCCAACCATTTGAGCCACATCCACCCCCTTTTTAAATTTTTATTCTGTAACATATATATACCCTAAAATTTCCCATTTTAACCACTTTCAAGTATACAGTTCAGTAATGTTAATTACATTTACAATGCTGTGCTGCCATCACCTCCATCCATTACCAAAACTTTTCCAGCACCCCAATTAAGCAAACTAACACATTTTTTATAATAAGTATTTTTTCAATGAATAGGAAAGCTTTATCTTCTAAATCTGCCAAATGTTTAAAATAGGAAGTATAAATTGGGTGAGTATTGCTGGTTAATGTTGACTTCATCCAAGAAGCATTAGATGTATAACTAATTGGATAAGGATAATGAAAGCTGATTTTCTCTTTAAATATTTTCATTTATTTCAGTAAGGAAACCTGTAATGTTCAGTTTTTGTTTTCTCATGATTGATTTTCTTGATTCTTTTTTTAAGAGATACTGATTGTAACAGATCTGTTATTTGTATCTCTTTCTATAGGGTCATTTTATATAATTATGTTTTTCATTATATTTATGAAAACAATATTTAATGCAGAAATAACCAAAATCAAAATTTATTACAACCATATTGAATAATGGTAGGTAGGAATTGTACTAACTACAATAACAACATGTTTACTTGTGTGTTTTCCCTGCTAGATGGTAAACTTAGGCAAGCTACAAATGTATGTTCACTATATCCTTGCACTCAAGTATGTCCCATGAACCAGTAGTATCCACATCACCTGGGAGCTTTTTAGAAATGCCAATCTTGGGCACCACCCCAAACCTAGTGAGTCAAAATTGTGCATTTTAACAACTCTCAGGTCAATGCAGAGTTTTTTTTTTTTTTTTTTTTTTTTTTACCATAAAAGATTTAAACAAGGTTTGGGATACAAAATCAATCTGAAATATTGATTGTGTTCCTAATCACCAGAAAATGTAGTTTTAAAAAAGATATCATTTACAATAGCAACAAAAGATGATCTATTAGAGAACAGGAAAATATTAGAATCTTTATTTATTTTAATCTACAATGTAGAGTTTTATGTCTGGTTCAGATCATACCCATACTCAATTTTTCCCAAATTTTCTTATGACATCTTTTTTTTTTTTCTTTATTAGAGAAGTTGTGGGTTTACAGAACAATTATGCATAAAATACAGGATTCCCATGTACCACTCTATTATTAACACCTTGCATTGGTTGGAACATTTGTTACAATTGATGATAGCACATTTTTATAATTATACTCAACTATAGTCCATGGTTTAACTTAGGGTTCACAGTTATTGTAATGTAGTTCATGGATTTAAAAAAATTTTTTATTCTGTTACCATATATACAATCTAACATTTCCCCTTTTTAACAACATTCAGGTATATATTTCAGTGCTTTTAACTATGTTCACAATATTGTGCTACCATCACTACCATCCATTACCAAAACATTTCCATTGTTCCAAATAGGAACCCTGTACATTTTACACCTTAACTTCCCATTCACTATTCCCACCTTGTCCCCTGGTAACCTATATTCTAGATTCTGACTCTATGAGTTTGCTTATTTAAATACTTCAAATCTGTGAGATCATACAATATTTGTCCCTTTGTGTCTGACTTATTCACTCAGCACGATGTCCTCAAGTTCATCCATGTTGTCGCATGTATCCGGACTTCATTCCTTTTTATGGCTGAGTAATATTCCATTACATGTATTTACATTTTATTTATCCATTCATAGGTTGATGGACACTTGGGCTGCTTCCATCTTTTGGCAATTGTGAATAATGCTGTTTTGAATATTGGTGTGCAGTCTGTTCGAGTCTCTGCTTTCAGTTCTGTTAGGTATATACCTAGTAGTGGGATTGCTGGGTCATATGGTAGTTCTATACTTAGCTTTCTAAGAAACTGCCAAACTGTCTTCCACAGAAGCTGCACCATTTTTTTATAATTTTTTTTTACCGGGAGGTCCCGGGGATCGAACCCAGGACCCTCCATATGGGAGACGGACACCCAACCATTTGAGCCACAGCCGCCCCCTGAAGCTGCACCATTTTACCTTGCCACTGACAATGAATGAGTGTTCCTATTCCTCTGCATTCTCTCCAACGCTTGTTATTTTCCATTTTTTTAAATAGCAGCCAGTCTAATGAGTATACAATGGTGTCTCATTGTGGTTTTTATTTGCATTTTCCTGATGGCTAATAACGTTGAGCATTTTTTCACGTGCTTTCTGGCAATTTGTATGTCTCCTTTGTATGTCACTTGCCCGTTTTTCAATTGGGTTGTTTATCTTTTTGTTGTTAAGTTGAAGGATTTCTTTATATATTCTGGATATTAAACCTTTATCGGATATGTGGTTTCCAAATATTTTCTCCCATTG
This sequence comes from Tolypeutes matacus, assembly GCA_026826555.1. Classification (NCBI taxonomy): domain Eukaryota; kingdom Metazoa; phylum Chordata; class Mammalia; order Cingulata; family Chlamyphoridae; genus Tolypeutes; species Tolypeutes matacus. Next base: position 6,305,462 of record JAKSZT010037198.1, read on the forward strand.
CGTAGGTTGTCATTTTACTTTCATGATAAAGTCCTTTGAGGCACAAAAGTTTTTTTAATTCTTATGACATCTTGAGCCAACAGTTGTTAAAGTTTTGCTAAATTTGCTTTATCCATATATGTGGGTTTTTTTTCCTGAACCACTGAAAAGTAAATTGCAGACACTGTGACACTTCACCCTAGATACGTCAGTATGCATCTCCTAAGCAAAGCACATTTTTCTACATAACTATTTATCTTGCCCAAGAAAATGAATAATTCCTTATTATCTAAAATCCAGTACATATTAAAATTACTCCAATTCTTATACCTAACTTTTTTTTTTAAGATTTATTTTTATTTATTTACTTATCCCCCCCTCGCTGCTTGTGCTTGCTGTGTCCATTTGCTTTTTTGTGTTTTTCTGTATCTGCTTGTCTCCCTTTGTTGAGTCATAGTGCTGCGTTGGCTCACCACACCGCGGGGGCCGGCTTGCCTTCACCAGGAGGCCTCGGGAAACGAACCTGGGGCCTCCCATATGGTAAACGGGAGCCCAACCAATAGAGCCACAGCCGCTCCCCTATATCTAACTTTTAAACAGAGCTTCACAATAATTCTCTAGATTGTAACTCTCTGCTCCCAGCAGAGAAGCTAGGCCATTTGAAAAGGCATTCAACAAACTAGGGTAAGACAAGTCCCCACCCGTCTGCTGGAATAAACATTGCTTGGTATGGCTGCTTCTGAGATAGAGGTTATGGAAGAAATGTGAAGGAGACATTTTGGAGCGGTGGTATTTATACTCCTCCCACCTTCCAACCAGGAGTACTAGCTCCACTGGGAGTGAGGATTAGGGAAGGGGATGCCATTGCATTTTTTTCCTATATTGGCACCCAATTTCAGAGTCAGCCATGATGGCCTCAGCCCACAGGACTCTGTCTTGGGAGTCATCATAGTCACCCTCAACATCTGCTCAAGGAAGCAAAGTTACTTCAAGGATCAACATGGCTGCCTACTTCTATCCTCTATCCTGCCCTGGCTGGCCACCACTCTCAGGGTCAGACCCTTTGATTCCACTGGCTTCCAGACAGCCCCTCATATGGCATTTTGCTTTTGTTTTTATTTAAATTTAAATTTGTAATAGGTACAAAAGGTGCATAAAGATCATCCTATTTTTTTCTTACAGCTGCAAAATATTCTGTATCATGCATGTACCAAAGTTTATTAATCAGTCCCCTATTAATGGACATTCAAGCTATTTTTAAAAACTTATTTTATTTTCAAGCTATTTTTATCTATTATATCAATGAATAACTTCACACATTGCATTTTGAACTTAGAATAAAAACCTAGAGTATCTTAGAATAACAGGACAATTGAACACAATAATTGACCTTTACACTGTAAGATGAGGAGTCAGAGTTGGAATCCAACCCTACAGCCTGTCACATCTAGAAGGGACTATAGAGATCATCTGATCCAAATCCATGGTTTTAACAAGGAAACTGAGACCCAAAGAGGTCAGTGCCTGCCCAAGATCATATATCAAAGTGGCAACAGAGCCAGGCATGACTTTCAGACCACTGTACCACACTACTTCCCCAGTGCCTCTGCCCCAGCTCTGATGTCTGAGACTGATTCCCCCCCCCCATTTATTCGTATTCACCTTTAATAATGATATGCTATGAAGGAAACTTAGCATACCATCATAACAATTTTAAAGGGAAGACTATATTTTTGCATGGTGTCTGGCTGTGTAAACTACTGATAAAATACAGTATTCGGCCATGCCTGAGACTGATGGTTTTTGAGAGTGTGTATGGGACACAGTGCACGTAAGAAAAGGAGGAAAAGGCCTGGAGCCAGAGGGACAAGGGCACTAGTTATTTTAAGGAGGAGGCTGGGTAGGGTCCCTGAACTAAAGGAGGAACAGTAAAATGGGATTCAGAAGGTGCCTGATGAGTCTTGAGGGAGGGGAAGTAGTCATAGGGGGACTAGAAACCAGGATTTTTCCTCTGAGTATCCTAGGAAGGCCCTTTGAAGGAGTCAGGACTCTGGGAGGCATAGAAGTAACAAGAAAAACATTTAAACAAAGGCATCTCAAGCTAGAGGCAGTTCCTCTCCACATTATGGCCCTGATTAGACCTCTTCTCCAGGCCAATGTCTACTGAGTCCATTTTCCTCTGGTCACTGCAGGAAGAAGTGAGAGGCACCACTCTCTGCCCTATGGAGCCTATCTCAGTTCTCTATTCCCTAAGCTTCTCCCCTGGGGAGAACTGGAAGGATGACCACATGAGCAATCCCTTTGCTTGCCCCAGTCACATGACCCACTGGATCTCTATACACAGTATCTGGGATGGGTCAAACTATAGAACTCTGGGACTCTGAGAGCCACAAGGACTGGCACTGGCTAGGATCCCAAGGGAGTGCTCCCTCAGAGGGGCTAGGGCAGAGGTCTCCTCCAATTTCAGATCACAACTGACAGGCCCCATCCTCTGGAAGAAAATCTTAACATGTAAATATCTCCTTGAGCTAGTACAACTCAGCTGAGGTCTCTCTGAGGCAAAGTGCAGCATCAGCAGAGTGCTACTTTGCCAATTGGAAGGGTGTGGTGGGGATGAAGGCGGTGGACTTTGCAGGTTGAGTTTAGGTTGAACAAACTCAGCTGGCCAGAAGCAAAGTGATGATGGCAAAACCTGCCCCCCTCCCACATCCCAATCTTAGTCCCACTCTCTCCGTCTCCCACCCTTATCCGCCTTCCTAGACATGCCCCAGCTGCACCCCCTGCCCCACACTCCTTCCTGCAAAACAAGCAGCTGAATACAATCTAAAGGGATCCCCTTCATCAGAGTAACTCTGTTTTAATGGAACACTCTATAAGGCCCAGGAATGACTCCAAAACTATGCAAGATATTCTAAAGCAGAGTCTTCCCTCTGGCATCCCACCCTCAAACCGTGCCACATTTAGGGAACTACTTTTTTAAGCCTCAATTCCCCCAGGCATAAAAATGAGCAGCAAAATCAGATCACTTTCCAGGTCCCTTCCAACTTTGACATATGAGATTTTAGTGTCTTGAGATTCTTCTCTTTCCTTCTGAGAGCACAGGGCTGGCCAGCTCTTGTTAGGAGGCAGTTAGTCTGTGGTTTGGCACCACTGCCCAGCAGGCATTTATTAAAATCAGTAGGATGTGGTCCCTGTTGGCCTGGAAAGAGAACATTAAGCTCCAAAAACTTCCTGCAGCAGGCCTCCTTCGGAGAGTGCTGCTCAGAAGGGCGGGCGAGGAACAAAACCATTCAGGTCCCTGGCTGTGCTCCAAGATCCTGTTCACTAGTACTTTTGCCCTGTCTGCAGGGAGAACCAGTGACTGAAAACATCTGGAAGCCTGCTTAAGACCTGGGTGACTTCTCTCTCCTTCTTTTGGGCGTGGCTTTGCCTGACTCTAGTAATCCTGGTTAACCTTTGCCATTGCCCCTTCCCATCCAATCTTCTGCACTTCATTCTGTAACAACCCTCTAATGAAATCCATATGAACCCAGCTGCTAACAGCTTCTGGAAGGGCTATATGATCTAACACCTGCCCCTGCATTCCCTGAGCCCTGGTAGCAAGGGAAAAGAGGGCTGAGACAACACTCTTGTGCCTATAGACCTTACAGTAGAGTTGTGGAGAGAAGGGATAAGTGGGGAGGAACACACACCAAAGGTGAGGGTTTGCTGAAGGTGGGGAAAACAGTTGCAGGTGAGGCAACATGACCGGTGGGTGGCCCAGGCAGAGGCCCCCAGGCCTGGACCTGCCTCCTTCCCAGGGACCTCAGTCATGCTGACAAGACCCATCACTAGTTGCAGGGAAGACTGGGCTGCCCGTGTGGTCCAGGATTGCCTGTCCTTCTTCCCTCTGTGACCTAGGGAGTCCAAAGTGCCTTCAGTCTCTAATAAATTATTTAAGGTAATTTTGCTGGGCACTTACAACGTGCTCTGCATGTATGTGGCACTGGGGAGATGTATCAGTGAGTAGAGCAGATCTGATCCCGCCCTCCAGTCCCACCTGCTTGGAAATATTGTCTGCCTACAGGCCACAAAGTCTCTGGGACACTGGTGGGGGTGGCGTGAGAGTGCCTGGGGCTCCAGGGGCAGGAAGAGCCATGATGGTAGTGCTGGGTCTCTCCCATTCTGACTCCCTAGCCTATAGCTTCTCTGGGGTATAGTATATGGACACAGAATTCCCTCTGGTTAAGGTCAGAGCTTGGATTCAATAATTTAGCTTTCCAAGAAATAAACAAACACAACAGATTAGAAGAACAGATAAGCTGCCTGATATTTATTTGTAATGTACAAGGATGATTTACTGGACCTGGCCTTCTTAAAAAATTTAAGCTCTTCCTTTGCCTTCCTTTCCAACCAGCTGAGGTTTTTGCTTGTTCTTATCTGAAAGCCCTCAGCTGATTTCACTAACTTATCTGTTCTTTGTTGTGACAAACCAAAGACCAGCACAACTTTCCCCAAAGCTGGAGGTTGGGCTCATCTCAGAAGGCCCTCAAGAATCCTCCTAAGGCCAATCCTGGGCAAACCAAATGCCTCTGCTCCGGTCAGCTCAGGCAGCTGTGGAACAGAGAAACTGGTGTCCTTCTTGGAGTGCTTCCTTCATCTCCTTGAACTGAGCCAACTGGCAGGCCTCATCCAGCCTCAGCCAGCGGTAGGCTTGGTGCTCGTGGGAGAGGTGGATCTCCACATTGTAGTCTTTCACCTCTGCCAGCCAGTAGATGACTGTTTTTGGTTTCTCCCTGGCCACATAATTGAGCTCCCTTCTGAACCCCTCAATGATGGTCAGTTGGCCGGCTTCTATGCCCGCTTCCTCCCGAGTTTCCCTCAGGGCTGCTTCCAAGTCATTCTCTCCTGGTTCCACATGGCCTGGTTAGGGAAGAGGAAAACGAGAAGAAAATCTTCAGCAGTCCCCAATGCTGTATTTCCCAGGTCAGATGATTTAGAGATGGGGTTTTCAGTGACTTTTCTAGGTATTCCTAGGTTAAAGGAACCCTGGAGATTTGCAACATCCTAAAATGCCTGGAAAATGGGTGCAGGTCAGGTAATGCCTGGCTCTGCAAAGTCTAGGCAATCCCTCTTCCTTATCCCATTTTCTCTGCAGACAGTCAAACAGTGCTCTGCATGTCAAACAGTGTTTGGTAAGTTTGGTTTAGAATACTGCTCTTTGATGGCAAGAGATGTATTCCCTGAGACCTTCACTTTTTAATCCTTTGGTGCTCTCCTCATCCCATGTCTTCAAGGACCACTTTTCTCTTGGGGACTTCAAAGCCATTTTCCCAAGGAGAGGCAGTCCCTTCTTGGCAGGTAGGAGCTAGCTAAAGAGGGAATACTCTGCCTATAATCCACAGTGAGGACTTAACACCCTCTGCAATTGGACCCAGAAGTCCCAAATCGACCGACAGGCTCAAAACTCTGTACTGCTGCACCATACACTGATTCCAAGTAGCTGTCAAGGCTTTTCCCAAATTGTTTTCATCTTTCTAACTGAGCAAGGGCAGATTTCAGTTTCACAGGGAAAGTCCTGATGGGAACTATGGACAAGCTGAGAGCCAGTTCTAAGAAAATGTGTTGGCAAGACCCGAACCCATGTAGAGAACTGCCAAGAAACTGTTGTAGGAGAACTTGAAGCTCTGCAGACTAGGAGCAGCTCACAGCTTTGCCTCTAGGCCTGCCCTGCACATTCTGAGCTTACCCAGAGGGGCCAAAAAGGACTGTGAGGGGTCTGGCAAGGTCAGGTCATGACCCCCTGCACATGCAGTTTCCTCAGGAAGGGCTGCACTGCAGCTCATCTGCATCTTCTGCCTACATGTGGTCTCAGGAAGTTTCTGGGGGAACTCCTGGTTCAGGAGCTCATGTAGAGCAGAAACTTTCAGCTGTTTCCTTCTTGGTTCAGAGACAGGGCTATACCCCAGCCCTCCTCCTTCCAGGGATCCTCACAGCAGTGCCTTGAAACTGCTGCTGCATAGCTCCCACTGAAAACATGTAAGAACTTAGTACTTAAAAACCCATTCCAGCTTGTGGCTCACAGCTTCTGGGGAATTTTCTCTGCATAGCACCTTGCATAGCCATGTACACAAAGACAGGGAGGCAATGCATAGGGGAGGAAGGTGGGAAGGATGCTGGTGATGATAGAGGATGCCCTACCTCCCCTCAGATGTACGTGGGAGTCTCTGAGCATACCTCTCCCAGCAGCTTCTAGTCAGTATTCTGCCCATCATGTTAACAGAGTAACTTTTCCCCAGGCACAAGCAGAAAAAGATTAGGAGAGGTTCTCTGACATCTTTCAGTGAGAGGTACCATGTAGTGTGACTTACTGATCAGGAGACAAGGGTGACTATTCCTATTCATAGTATCTGTGACACTGCTGTTCTCTTTTTCACCTTGTTTCTCCCCAGTGCATTGCAAATGTGCAAAAGATGTTTATTTCTTGTTTCCATTTCTTTGGTTTCCTCCAACTCTGGAGTTTTGTCCAGCCCTTCCTCATCCTACTCCCTTTTAAACTCCCTGCTCTCTTCTGTCTGGAGGCTGTTCACCCTGGCTCCTCATCCCAGCAGGGGCCAGAGCCACAGCCTGTCACTGCCCACTGGGACTGTCCCAATGGGCTCAGCCAAGGATGGCTCCTTTTATTCATTTCTCTCTACAAAGCCTGGCTTCTCTTTCAAGACCATTTGATTACAGCTTTCACTTTTAGAGGTGGGGCCACAACAGATCTTGACCAGCTTACAAACAGATCTTGCCTGGCCTAAAGGACCAGGCCAGTAGTTCTGTCAGAATGAGGCTTGGTCAACTCCAATCTGGGTGCTGAGTGATGGCCCTGAGGCATGGGTGGCTGGTTAAGCTGCAATCCCAAGGTCTCCACAATCCTCACAGCTTCCTGGTCTGAGAGGGGTCTCCCCATCTCCTCACTCCTCCACTCCTGCCACAGTTTACAGATGAATCCGTGATCAGGGAACCCACCTTCTCTGTGCTCACAACTCAAGACATAACTATACTCAGAAATACTGTAGAGAGGGAGCTGATGTGGCTCAGTGGTTGAGTGCCAGCTTCCCACATATAAGGTCCGGAGTTCAATCCCTGCCTCTGGTACCTCAAAACAAACAAACAAACAAACAAACAAACAAACAAAAAAAAGAAATACTGTAGGGAAGCGGCTGTGGCTCAATCAGTAGGGCTCCCGTTTACCATATGGGAGGCCCCGGGTTCTGTTCCCGGGGCCTCCTGGTGAGGGCAGGCCCGCCCGCACGGCGTGGTTGGCTGACCCAGCGAGCACAAGCAGCAAGGGTGGGGGATAAATGAATAAAATAAATAAAATCTTTAAAAAAAAAAAAAAAAAAAAAAAAGAAATACTGTAGAGAAGTCATATTCTGTTTAGCAAAAAGTTCAATAGAAAAACCTAGTGATGACACTGAACTGGGAGTCAAAAGAACCTGATCAAATGCAGTCACAGATAGTTAGAGGTGGAAGAGAATTTAAGATTTTGTAGTTCAACCCTTTGTTTGACAGATGAAAACCACAAAGCCCAGAGAGGTGGGAAGACAGTGCAGTCAGGAATTGGCCCCAAGGGCCTTGATTCCCAGCCCAGTTCCTTTTCTCTTACCCAGCCATTTACCATAGAGGCTGATGCTCTGGTGAATGTTACTCTCAAAATAACCAGGTGCTGTTTCTACTTCTGCTTCTGCCCTGGGATTCAATCACAGGTTCTATTTCTAGCTCTGGCCTGGCACAGAGACCTTTTATCTAGAAAGGATCATGGGCTCCTCCCCGCCCAGTCTCCACTCCCCCACAACATAGTCACAGGGAAGCAGCCTTGAGGGGAGCCTGATGGGGTGGATTTCTGAGCATTGATTGGTATTTTCCCAAGATCCAGTCCTCTGGCCTCGCACCTTTGGGAGGAGTCCAGTGATGAATGCCATCTGATGCCTGCAGCAGTAGAAACTCGACCGCACTGTTGTCTAAACTGGGAATGAGGCATCTTCGGAAGATGATCAAGCCACATGCTCTCAGAGCCATGGTCTACACCTAAGGACTCAACAAAGAAAATGTGGACATTGGAAAGTTACACAAAACAATAAGGTCCATAATGGGGGACAGTACTCTAGTGCTAAGTGCTAAGGATATCACAGACTAGCTAACAGAGACTTCATCATCCACAAAAACCGGCAGTATGCCAAGACCCAATGGGGGAAAGCAGGAATCAGAGATGTCCTTTGTATGTAATTGCAGGATGCTGGCCTCTACCCTCAGTCAATGTGGTCTCTCTCCCACCTCCTCTGGGTCTCCTCCAGGTCTCACAAAGGGTGTATGTTTGTTAAGAGATTGGATATTCTCAGAAGCAAACCCACTGAAACAGGGGAGATGCCAAGAATTGAAGAGATGCAGTATAAGTATTATCATCAAACCCACAAACCCACTTCCCCTAGTCTCCAGCCTGAGCCCTTGGAACAAAGAGACCCTAACAATGTGGTTTCTGATAGCACAAAGGGATCACCCTAGGGAGGTTAGCTTGGTGTACTGAAAACTTTTTATTGCTGAATTAAACAAACAAACAAAAATTATCCATGTTTTTGAATATGTTATGTATTCACATGGATCAAAATTCAAAGTACAAAAGAGCAGACAGTAGAAAGTCTTTTTCCCACCCCACATAGGGGTCAAGAGTATGAATCTGGAGCCTTGGCTCAAGCTCTGGTTTTGATACTTATTAACCGTGTTACCTTACGGGCTTTCTGCGAGGATTACATGATTTAATTTTTACAAGTGCTCAGAAAAGCACCTGGCACATAATAAGTACTCAATAAATTTCTACATGCATAGAAAAATGTCTGGAAGAATACACATCATTAACAGTGTTTTCTGGAGGATGAGATTATAGGGAGACTTTCATTTTCTACTCCATATATTTCTGTATTGTTTGGAATTTTACAAAGAACATTTATTAATTCTATAATCAGCAATACAATAAAGTTTTTTTTTTTTTCCATTTCAGAAGAAAGCCAACAACCAAAAAAAAAAAAATAAATAAAAATAAATGAATAAATAAAAAAGAAAAAGGGGAGAAAATTAAGGATAACTATACAAGTGAAAAAAAGTTGTCACCTAAAGAGGACAAGTAATCAAGGTAACAAAAAATATTCAAGATATTTTATGTAAGGCCCTGCTAAAGAAAAATATGTCATTCGTTCCTTCAACAAATATTTATTGAACATATACTATGTGCGAAGCACTGTGCTAGTCCCTTGCCTTCATGTAACTTAGATCCTAGTGGGAGAAGCAGACTTTAATCAAATAATGAAGAAAATGAAAAAAATAAAAAACAACAAAAACAACACACCACCAATCCAAACAAACAAACAAAACCAAAACTTCTAATAAGGTATGTGCTACAAAGAAATAGCATGGCGATTTCTGGTTTGTAAAGATAGTTTTTTATTTTTTTGTCATGAATGGGTACTGAATTTCATCAAAAGCTGTTTCTGTGCCTACTGAAATGACCATATGCTTTTCTCCTTTATTTTGTGAATGTGGTGAATTATAGTGATTTATTCTGAATATGAAAGCAACTTTTCATTCCACTTAAAAAAAAAAAAAAAAAAGAAAAGAAATAGCATGGCAGGTAACTTGATCTGTCTGAGGGATAAAGGAAAGCCTTCTAGAAGAAAGGATGTTTGAGCAGAGAGACAAAGGATGAGTAAGAGGTAAGGCGGCAAGTAAAGGGGGGAAAAAAAAGAGGTAAGGTGGCAAGGGGAAGGAGAGGAGAAAGCATGCTCAGGCAGAGGGAACAGCATGGGCAAAGGTTCTGAGGTGGGATGGCAGACCTGAAAGGAGCCAGGTGTCTCAAATGCAGCAAAGGCCTGGAGAGTAGCCTAGGCTGGATAAGACCTGAGTCAGCAGGGGCTTGCCCTCAGGATTCCAGAATCAAGAAGGAGCTAGTGCTCAGGGACAGCAGAACTGATGTAGAGAGGCTGTGGAGTAGGGGCTGCTGCTCTCCATGCTGGCACTCAATCATGGTGAACCTGCTTCTGTCAGAGGCATAAAATTAGCCTTAAACTGATTTGCCATCCCAGGGCAATTCTCAGGACTGCCAACAGATGGTAATGTTACTCTAGAGAAGGAGCCGTTCCTCATCAAAAAAACCAAACACACCCAATACTGCAAGCTTTCCAAATGGCTAAGCCTCATAACAAGAGTGTTCAGTGTTTGGAAATAATCTCAAAGAGAGTTTTCAAAATGCTCTGTGCTTTCATGCACTGCTGGTGGAAGAGTAAATGAGCATATCCTCTTAGGAGGGCAATTTGGTAATTATTATCAAAAGGTAACATGCACATTGCCTTAGATCTAGCAATTCTACTTCTAGGCATTCTCACACACAGAAATATATGTTTAAGATATATACATAAGGATGGTTACTACAACCTTGTTTGCAATAGCAAAAAGAAAAAAAGACAGAAACAAATATCCATTAATAGGGAAATGGTTGAAGTACAGCACATCCGTATGATAGAATATTTTGAAGCCATTTAAAAAAAATGAGGTAGAGCCAAATGTACTGTTTGTAAAAAATGATATTCAGACACATTAAGTGAAAAAAGCACGGTTCAGAACAGTATGTATAATATGATCCTGCTTGAGTTTTTTTTTTTAAAGATTTTATTTATTTATTCATTTATCCCCCCCTTGCTGCTTGTGCTCTCTGGGTCAGCTAACCACGCCGTGTGGGCGGGCTAGCCTTCACCAGGAGGCCCCGGGAACTGAACCCGGGGCCTCCCATATGGTAAACGGGAGCCCTACTGATTGAGCCACAGCCGCTTCCCGTGCTTGAGTTTTTAAAAACAGCATTTGTCAAGTATAGCAAGCTTTTATTAAACACTGTAATCTATTTCTTGTATTCCCTATTTATGCCAAGAACTTTCCCAATTCTGAAAGCTGGATGGAAGTGCTCACTACAGAATTGGTGAACAAAATTTCAAATTATTACATGGTTCAGGTAGAAATAGGTACCTGATTTCATGCCCCCTCCCTTTAAAAATGTTTAGAAAGTTGTAGAGAGATGTCAGACACCTTGCTCCTGCCTTGGGTGGAGTCCCATGGAATGCACATTAGAACCCCTAGATAAGCTTATGAGATCCAAGACGAGAGGGCACAGTGTCGTGGCTAGCACAGGAAGGTCCAGAGCATTCCTCCAACACCACCACCACCACTAATACAGCATGGGAAAGCAAAGATGCCTGCATGGGGTGGGAGGCAAGAAAGACAGACCTGGGGTGACCTCTTGGTCACAATGGGGAGAGGGGAGCAGGCCAATATTTTCCTATGGGGCTTAGGGTAGTGGCAAAGGAGCATCCTAGCAAAAATGTATCTCAGTGGTTGCCAATGTACAGGGGTGACCACTTCTAAGAACAAGACCAGCCAACTGTTCATAAATGGGACCTGAAGAGCCAGGACAATTCTAAAAAGCTAGAACTCCATTGCCCTTTCAATTGCTTAGCATGGACCAGCCATTAACTATCTAGAATATCTCCTACATCCTTACCCCTAACCCCACAACATACTTGACAATCCCCTACTCATCTTTTCAGAAGCAACTCTATATGAAGCCTTCCTAGCTTCTAATCACTCCATCTTCAGGGCCTTTACATGGCTTGAACAAACTTCTACCATAGTGTTTGATTAGAGAAGCAGAACACTATGAGCAACAGAAAATTAAGGATTTATTATAGGGATGAGACCTTATGTAATTATGAAAACTGGCAGAGAATTCCATGCAATGCTGTCATCTCTGCATCTGATGTTGGGTCTGAAGTCTACATAGGTAAGCGAGGCCTGCCCTTGGGAAGAAGAGCTGGATGTGAATTGGAAGAGAGCAGGGATAAAGGGGAGCCTGTGAGAACAAACTGGACCCATGAGAACAACTGGAACTCATGAGTACCAACTGAAACCTGTTACTTCCTCTCACTGCCTCCAAGCTCAATGACATGGGTCACTTGCAGGAGAAGCTAGAGTCTTTGGCCACAGAGCTAAATGGCCCAGGACTAAGGATTTGAAAGAGGATATTAGGTAGGAGCTGGGGAGCTGCAGTCCTGGGTGCTATCCTTTGTCAACAAGGTGAGCCAGCATGATCTGTGTCGGTGTGCTGCTCAGTCCTTCACCATGTAAAAACTGGCTACTGCTTCACTTCAGCTTTCCAAATCTTGCTCAAAATTCCCTTGTGTCAACCCTAACCCAGAACCATACAGGAAGGGAATCCTGGGTAAAGTTGTTCCCACTTAGGTAAATCCACACCACACAGAGCCACCTCAAGCACGTATATCTAGAAAAAAGCTCTGTAGCTGTCAGGGAAGAGGCAGACTCTAGCTCTGTTCTTTTGGGGCCTAGCACAGCAGCTCTCAACAGATGTTCATTGATTCAACAGAACTCTCTCCCCACCTCCTACCCAAACAAATGCTCAGGGTATGTTCTGGGGCCCTGGGAAAAAGCCCAGTGTTTTCCTGAAGAGTGCCATTTACATAAAAGTCAATGGAGTTATTGTTGGGGTTTTTCTGCTTTTCTGGAGACCTCCAGCGGAAAATGTTCTGGGATTTGAAAGTAGTTAGCTATGGGGAGCGGCTGTGGCTGGTCAGTGGGGCTCCCGTTTGCCATGTGGGAGGCCCCAGGTTCGGTTCCCCGGGCCTCCTGGTGGGGGCGGGCCCGCCCGCACGGCGTGGTTGGCTGACCCAGCGAGCGCAAGCAGCAGGGGGGGGGGGATGGATGAATAAATAAATAAAATCTTAAAAAAAAAAAAAAAAAAAAGAAAGTAGTTAGCTTTCACACATGGACTCCAAGTGGATTCAAACCTCAGGGGGTTAAAGAACACAACATCCAATATGCAAATATGCGTGCAGCCAGGATTGCGGAGGTGAGAACTCCAGGATGACAGCAGGCAATTCACACTTCAGAAAAGTGGCAAAGTGCCTGAGATGTTAGAAAAATTCTGAACAAAAAAACCCTCAATGTCATCAGAAGGTTCTAGAAGCTAAGGAAAAGTGCTCTTGGCTTTCTCTATATATACAATTCTCTCAGTCTAAGAGGTTCAGGACCTAGGTGCTAAAAAAGAATTCACAGATAAATGGTTACACTGATGTGTTATGCTCCAATGTTTTCATCAAATTAATCAGAGTGCTATTGAAAGCAAAGCTCAACCCCCAAAAGCCACATAAAAATACCTTTAGACACAGAAAGAGCTCTCCAAATTCCTCCCCCAAGCTTATTCCCAATAGTTTAAAATCCCTTTAGCAGGAACAGTGTTCCATGCCCCATGTTATCAATTATTAAGTGTCTACACTGTGCCAGGTTCTTTATATGTACCATCTCTAATGCTCACGATGACCCTTCAAGATAAGCTTTATTAGCTCCAGTTTATGAAGGGGAAACTGGAATTCAAAAACGGTTAAAAGTCACCCAGAGACACAGGTGGTCTGTAAATAGCTGAGCTGGGGTTTCAATCCAAGTATGTCTTTCTCCAAAGTAGGAGTATTTTCTCTTTCACAGTTCTAGGGCTTAGAGCACAAATGGACCTGAAAGAACACACAATTTCTAAAATTATTTCCAGTTCCAAAATTCTCACTATTTGATCTATATGCAAATGAGGTATTTTTTTGTTTGTTTTTAATGTCTGGCTGGAATCCTTACCACTGAACAGGTTTGTTTGTGGTGTGGGGGGAGGGGAGCCTGTGGACTATAGATGAAGGTCCTGAGGTCTGAACCCTGGAAGGGTAAACTGTAACCTATGGCTTTTAAACTTTGCCTATCTGATAAGAGTTTCTATGCCTCTCTGCTCTTTCCTGGAAGTAGGAACCCAAAACCCTATGTTCAAAGCCACCTCCAAGTAGCTTGGGTACTCCCAACCCCAGGTGTTGGGACCAGCCTTGATGTTATCCTTGGACATGCACACAGAACATAACTTAGGGTCCAGGAACTCTGCCCAGACCACTCCACAGTGAGAGTGAGGAGCAAGGCCAAGCCAAGTCTGTCTGCTCACCAGAACTCTATATGACTACTCAGCTTTCCCTCACCTCTCGCAGCATAATGGTCTTTCCCCAATTCTCCAATTTCCTTCTTCACTTTAGATAGAATGGGCAGAAATGAGACTACCCACCCAGCAATAAAATTCTCTCTTGAAACAACAGCAATAACAATAGCAACAAAAGTAGAACAAGAAAACAGAAAAGAAAAAGAAAAAAGCCCCCAACTATGTTCAATAAACTGAGACAAAGAAAGCGTTGCCTCAACTGTGACTTTCCCTAGACATCTGGGACTTTCTTCTTCTCAGAGACCAAGCTACTGAGTCATCAGCTATCTTTGCTATTTTGGCTGAGGGAGGAAACAGGAGATTTCAATTGTAATTATATGAATATTGGCTTCTAGTATGTGGCCAAAGTCAGGCAAGGTTGGGACAAAAATCATTTCTGGTGAGGAGGGAATCTCTTAAACAGCCTATTAGTGCCATCTGCTGTACAATTCTGGAAAGTAAACACCGGGAACTCTAATATTAGAGCCTGAAGGGATTTGTTCATCCCTCTAACGCCTGAGAGTGTCCCATGCAGGCAGTGTGATGGGACTGAAGGGTAGACATGAAGCTAAATACACAAAGTCTCTGCTTTCTAGGGGTTCACAGCCCATTGGGGAGTGGAAAACATTTATATAAACAAGTTACAGTGTGTTTATGTGATACACTTATCACAGGGTTATGTGTTAAGATGGAAAAGTAGCAAAGAAGAGGGTGTGATTATCTTTAGGTCGGAAGGATTAGGATTTTGAAGGGTGGCTTGGACTTAACCAGGTAGAATAAAGGTGGAGGCAAGGGGCACTCCAGGCAAAGGGAGGAATGTGGAAAATGACCCTCCACATTGTTCTGTAGGCAATGAGGAGTCTTTGATTGGTTTTAGGCAGGCCTGTAACGTGGTCAGATTGACATTTTACAAAGACATTCTGGCAGCAAGGGAGAAAACAAATTAGAAGGAAAGATTGGAGGTAGGGAGACCATTTACAGTTAGGAGTATGTTGTAACAGTCTAGAATTGATGACAAATGATGTGGAGTTAAGGCAGAGCAACGAGAAAATAAAGGAGGGGGATGAATTTAAGAGATATTTCAAAGATAAAATTGACAATATTTGAGATTTCACTGTCCAAGGAAGAAAGTGGATATTAACTCCCGGGTATTTGGTTAAAGTTACTGGTTACAAGAGAAGTAGGTGAGGGAGAGGTTTGAATATATAAGCTAATGATTTCTGTTTGGGACAAGTTAAGTGTTATAGACTACCCAGAGGTAAGTAGACAAATGAGTCTAGAGTTCAGTGATCATCTCATCACATCTCTTCATTTCCCAAGGTGGAAATTTCCTATTAGAGAAAGATTTTGATCCCACTGTAGGTACCTCTGGCAGCCCAATTCCTTTGGAAGTGTGGGATCCCTCCATTTGGGAAGTCTACCAATCAAACCTGCTTGTGCCTGTTCACCTGGTATTCCAAACATTATCCTCTTTCAGTCAGAAACTGCACAACACAGAAAATACCTAGCTCCTTAATTTAATAACTGTTTTACTTAGAGCAACATATTTAATATCTCTGAGCCTCATTTTCCTCACTTGTAAAATGAGGATAACACCTACTTTTCATGGTTGTTGTCAAGTTTATGTATACATAGGGTCTGATATAGCAGGGGTTGAATATATGTCACCCTTCATCTTGTATAAGATCATCAGAAAGCTTCTCTATGTTATGTTTTAATGGCATGCTCTTAGCTTTTATTGATAGTCGAATTGAGATGACTTTTGATATTTTCTGCAAAAATGCTGGTAATCACACCATTCCTCACACCATATTACTTATAGAACTTTTAGTGCTCAATTATAGTAAGTATATGGGACCCCTTGGTTAATATATTTGTTTGTACCTCTTTTAAGGATAATAGCTACGATTTTTTGAGGACTTACTACTTGCCAGCATTGTGCCAAGTGTCTCAACTCCATTATTTCATTTAATTTTCCACAACAACCCTCTGAGGCAATATTGCTATTCTTCGAAAGGAAACTAAGGAGGAGCAGCAGATGTAGTCCAAGTGGTTGAGTGCCTGCTTCCCCTGTAGGAGGCGGGGTTTCCATCCCAGTACCTCCTTGGGGAAAAAAAAAGAAAAAGGAAACTATGGCTCAGAGCCCTTAAATAACTTGCCCAAGGTTCCACAACTAGTAGTGGTGGAGGAGGGATTCAATGGCATTCTGGCTGACCCCAAACCGGTTCTCTTAACCTCAATGCTATATTATGGTTTTTGACTTGCTAATTTGACTGCATTCAGTTTATTTTACGCTGTCTCATCCTTTTTTTTTCTTCTTGTCTATGAAAGATATAACAAATTCATAGGGCCTAAATCAAGCCAGAACAAAGAAAAACGAAGTTAGGGAGTGGGATTGTTGTGAGACTTTTTTTTTTTTTTTTTTTAATCTGCTGTAATTGCCACACAATTACCCATTTAATATATAAAGCAGTTAGAATATATAAAATCACTTGGAAAGTAGGCGGGGTTTAAAAAATAACAACAAAATTAAACTGAGGCCCAGGAGGGGAAAGGATGGTGCCCGGGCCACAGAGCCCTCAACGGGCCTTGCTCGACCCTGAGATACCAGCGACCACCCCATCACTACTTGTATGGGTGCGAGCAAGGCTCACAGGGCCACTCAACCCTCCTTCTTCCCTGTACAGATAAGAAAAGTGAGGCTGTGCGAGCGGCTGGGGCCTGGTAGGCCCACGTCTTGTTGCTCAGCCTGGGTCCGCTTTTGACCCTGCAGCGATGGACATTAGTCAGTTGCAGCCTCCCATCCTCCGAGCCTCAGTTTCTCCACAGAGAACTAAGGCCCAAGCGGCCCCCTCCAGGGCAACTCACCCGAACTAGCGGAAAACCGTAGACAGGAGGCGGGCTAGGAACAGAGACAGGAAGAGCACCGGTCAATCAGGAAAACTCGGTTGAGTCTTGGGCGACCAATAGAATTGGGCAGAGGATCCTAGACCCGCCCCAAGGCACCGTTCACTCAGAATGTCGCGAGATCTTCACTCAAGCAGAACGATTGGTTGAAGGACGGAACTTGAGAGTTACGCCCCCTGCTTCCTCCGATCCCCGATTGGTGTCCTAGGGCAGAAGGCAGTGCGCATCAACGGGTTCCTTAGATGTTCATTGGTGGACGGTGCTGGGCTTGCCGGCGCGCAGGACTCGGCGCGGGCGTTCGAACCGGCGCTTGCCGGCGTTGCCATGGGGATGCGGCCTGGCCGCAGTAGCAGGCCCGCGAGTTGACAGGACGCTCGGGTCGCCGGCCTTGAACTCTCTCCTGTCGGTATTGACTTCTCCTGTCCTTAGACGAGACTAACCGTGGAGGAGTTTGGAAGCACCTAAGGTGAGAAAGGGCGGAGGGGAACCGTGCCCCGGGACTGGGCGGAGCAGGCCTGGGGGGGAACCATGGCATCTGCCAGCGGAAGAGGGTTAGCATGGCGCCCGCCAAGCGAGGGATGAGCCCGGCGGTTGGGAGCGTACCAGGTGTTGATCTCTCTCCGTTCTTCGAACGCTCACCCACTCTCCTACTCCCTCATCTGCATATCTCTGCCTTTTCCTCCGCGATTATCTCGGATACCACCTCCCCCATGAAGCCTTTTCTGACTACCAAAGTCCTCTCTTGCCTTTGAACCCATAGCCCTGACTGGAACCTCTCTTAGGTAGAGCTCTTCTATTCGGGCTTGGGCTGTTTGTGTACTTCCATGAATCCTATTCTCCTCCCATCTCTCATATAATTCTGAGGCCCTTGAGGTAAGGCTAGCATCTTTCACAAACTTTACACACAGTAACTTTTCAGGAAATATTTAAGTTGAATTTTTTTTTTTTTAAGATTTTATTTATTTATTCATTTATCCCCCCCCCTGCTGCTTGTGCTCGCTGGGTCAGCCAACCACGCCGTGTGGGTGGGCCTGCCTTCACCAGGAGGCCCCGGGAACCGAACCCGGGGCCTCCCATATGGTAAACGGGAGCCCCACCGATTGAGCCACAGCCGCTTCCCTTAAGTTGAATTTTATTGACCACAAATAGGTTGGATTCCCCTCTATGCTCTGCCCCGTTATGCTCCACATTCAGAGATTATTATTATTTTGTGTGTGTGTGTGTGGTTAGGCTGAGGGCACTTAAATCTTATATGGAAAAGAGCCTGAAAGGTTTATGATTAGTCTTTCCACCCTTTGTGAAGGGGGAAACTTTTTTTTGGATTGGTTGCTCCCACCTGTTCCACATTGTGGCTTAGTCTTTGTTCCCCAATACTTGGTTGATGTCTTTGCTTAAAACCATCCTGTTATAGTTGTAGGCCTAGAGTGTTTATTTTCTTAGTGCCTGGCAGTATTGTCACATTTAATGTGCTTTAGGGAATGTTTTAAAGCATTTTTTCCTTTGTATTTATGCTCTGTAGTGTCTGTACTTCAGTACACGTAACAGCTGCTCAGGTATCTGCCTAGCCATTCATCAGATGTCCATGATAGAGTTGCATTACCAAGTCTGTTGTTTCATTGTTAACTCATGGACTATATATTTCTAATCTTCATTGTTTATGATTCAACCTTATATCAAATTCATAGTTCATTGGTGACTTTCATAAAAGGATTGAAAAGCCAGCTATAGCTGTGTTCTCATTACCCTATTATAAAAAGTTTGAACACTATGTTATAGCTAAACTATAGCTCTGTGACATGTAATGGAAACTGGCCTGGGACTCAGGGTTTGGTCTTGGCTGCCTCTAACTCACCTTGCAAGTGCTTTAGCTTCTTTAGATCTCACTTTTTCCATTTGTAAAATTAAAGGGTTGAACTAGATTAGAATTCTTGTGGCTCTACTATCAATTACATAGAAACCACTCTCAGCCTTCCAAAGACTATGCAGGTGGGAAACGGACGTGGCTCAAGAGGTTCGGCATCTCCAACATATGGAGAGACCGGGGTTCGATCCCCGGTACCTCCCGGTAAAAAAAAAAAAAAAAAAAAAAAGATTGTATTTGGGAAGCGGCTGTGGCTCAATCAGTAGGGCTCCCGTTTACCATATGGGAGGCACCGGGTTCGGTTCTGGGGGCCTCCTGGTGAGGGCGGGCCCGCCCGCACGGTGTGGTTGGCTGACCCAGTGAGCACAAGCAGCAAGGGGGGATAAATGAATAAATAAATAAAATCTTTAAAAAAAAAAACAAAAACAAAGACTATGCAGATTTTTTAGCAACTGAAAGGAGTGGTCACCATTTATTGAACATTTACCCTGTGCAAAGCATTTTAGCAAAGGCTTTATGTAAATATTACATTTTTCTTAGTATAGTCAATTAAGGTGCTGCCCTTAAGCTCTTCATTAAAAACTTTTAGTTTTAAGTTGCTAATGAAAATTTTTAACTTTCTTTGTATGTCCTTGGAGCAAACTAGGGCATAGCCCTATCATCTTCTAGTTTAGGAGAAACAGCATTCAGTTTTGCTGGGCTGTAGTTTTGTTGCTTATATAGTGAGGGTTGAACTCTTCTCAGATCCTTTCCAGATCTAGTGTTCTATGATTGATCTATTAATCCAGTTTTCCAAAGTGGCTCAGTGAATCTGTTCATAATTTATGTAGACTAGATCCTCACAAAATTTTGTAAAATGCGTAATAGAGTTCTGATTTTTAAACTTTGAGAGTGTTGTAGTCATTGTGTACTTCCAAGTTCCTGTCTTAAGGGTTTTGATGTTCATAGCTTGTTGCACAAGAACTTTTCTACAGTCATAAACTAATAATAATAGGTACCATTTGTTATTGAGTTCTTGTGTATTAGACACTGAACTTAGCATTTTATTTACATTTTTCCAATTATCCTCACAAAAGCAAAGTTTTCCAAGTCTCTCTAATTTTTTGCCTATTTAACTGCAGTATCTTCCTAAATGATCTCCCGACTTCCATTTTTATCCACCTTCTATCTATTCCCACAAGAACTGACAGAGTGATCTTTAAAGACGTATTATCAGAACATGACCTTTCCTTTTTCCTCCAATGACTTCCTATTTCACTTAAAAATCAAATCTAGACCCCTTTACATGGCCCTACATATTCTGTCCTTACTGTCCTCATCTCATACTACTCTTCATGTTATTTCAGATTTCAGTTCATATGTTCACTTCTGAGTGAACCCATTGTAAAGTAGGCCCTTCACTCTGCTTTATTTTCTTCATAACATTTATCATTATCTGAAATTATCTTGCATATTCAATTATTGGTTGTCTCCTCCCACTAGAATAATAGCCCTATGAGGGCAGTGACCTTATCTGTTTCATTCACTGCTGTATTCCCAATGCTTAGAACAGGGCTTATCCCATTAAAGGCCCTAAAAATATTTCTTAAATGACTGGATGAAAGGTTCCTGTGACCATATCTGTGCCTATAGCCATTCATTTGAATGATAAAAAATCACATAGTTTGAGTTTGTTGCCCCAGAGCAGTGAGTAAAGGCACTACCAACTCTGCCAGAATTTTCCTGAGCCATCAAATTACCCTGACACAAAAAGTTTTTACCAGGAAACGGATGTGGCTCAAAAGGTTCGGTGTCCGTCTACCATATGGAGAGACCGGGGTTCGATCCCCGGTACCTCCCGGTAAAAAAAAAAAAAAAAAAAAAAAAAGTTTTTACCACACCTACAACAAATAGTATCAAATGCTTTTTAGAGTTTTGAATGTAATGTAGGGATATCAATTATTTATTCATTAAGCAAGTATGTCTGTTTATTATTTATGTTTTAGATACACAGGATCAAAAGAGTAATGAGACCCATTCCTTGACCACAAGGAGTGCATATGCTAGTGGGGGAAAGAGACATAAATAGATAATTATTATAGAATGTAACTGCAATGATAGAGATAAGCAAAAAGCATGATTGAAACATAGAAGGGACATCTGACCATATCTGGGGAGATCAGAAAGACCTCTGTGGTTTTTTTGTTTGTTTGTTTGTTTGTTTGTTTTTGTTTTTAAAGTTACGGGAGATTGAACTGGTGCTCAACCACTGAGCTACACTGGCTCCTGTGTTTTATTCAATAAGAGAGGCTTGATAAGAGTGGAAGGGAGTGATTTAAGGGCACAGTGTGAATAAATGCATAAAGGAATAAAGCAGTCCAAGAAGTTGACTAAATTTTAGAGAGAGGCAAGGGCTAGATAAGTTTTGTAGGGCATGCTAAGGAGCCTGGATTTTGTCTTACAGATAGGTGATTGGATGGCATTGAAGGGTTTTATTTTATTTTTTTTTTTAATTTTTTATTTTTTTAAAGATTTTATTTATTTATTCATTTATCCCCCCCTTGCTGCTTGTGCTCGCTGGGTCAGCCAACCACGCCGTGCGGGCGGGCCCGCCCTCACCAGGAGGCCCCGGGAACCGAACACGGGGCCTCCCATATGGTAAACGGGAGCCCCACCGATTGAGCCACAGCCGCTTCCCTGAAGGGTTTTAAATAAGGGAGCAGCATGGTCATTAACTGTGCTTTTGAAAGAATGATATAGCTCTGCAGTGTGGTTGATGGTTTAGGAGGGGTAAAATTGGAGGCAGGGAGAGCAGTTGAGATACATGTAATGATTCAGGTGAGAACTACTGGGGCTAAATTACAAGGACAGTGGTGGTAGGAATGGGGATAGGAGAAGAAAGATTTCACAAATATTTAGGAGGTTAAATAAATGAACTCGTTGATTAGATTTGTGATTGAGAGAGGAAGGAAATGATTCCTTTTGTCATTGTGGCAACAGTTCCCAAAGGGATGTAAATCTGACAAAGAATTGATATCATCCTGGTAATTTATAAAAATTGATTATAATTGTTAATTTTCCAATTAAACACATGAGATATATTTGGTTGAAAGTATTTTATGACTGCAAAGTGGGAAAAATCTGCAAATGCCAACTTCCTGCAATTGGATTAGACCTAGATTTTAAAAATAAAGCACTAAATTTAAACCCAACATTGGTTACCACCTGTTCCTAGGGATTCTTTCAAAATTAAACCTCTATATTTAGGGAGAGTAATACTTGCATTGTTTTAAGATAACTGGGTTCAACAATTTTTTTATGTTTATTTTTAGGTGATTGTTCCAATGCTTTCCACCAAACTTAAACACAACCTTATTGTGGGGCTCTTGAAGGGAGAATTGCAATAATTGCAAAGCATTAGCTACATTAATTGTAAACAAAGTTGAAACAATTTTTTTTTTTCAATTACAGAAAGTAACTGTCTCTTACAAACCACTTTTGGAGATAGCGCACATGATCAGTATCCCAAAATCGATATCTAGCCTCAGGAATTCCATTAAGTATTAACATATTCTCATCCCTTTGCAGCTGTTGCTTTAAGCAGTTGTCTAGTATCACTTGTCTTCTGTTGAGATCAGTAGTCTATAGTTAGAATAATCTCTAGAGTTTGAAATAACGAATTCCCTTCTGGGAAGAAAATTGTTTGTGTACTATATCATTTACCTTTTAATCTTCCACTGATAATACTGGATACACTGGGTTCCAGAACATTTTAATGAAAATTGATTGAGAATGTTGGGTTTGTATTTTATCAATTTCTAATGGTTAACTTTTTCATTTTGAAAAAAACCCTTCAGGCAGTACAGTGGGCCCAGTGACTTTGTTTGTGACCCCTTAAACAGTGATCATTATTACTGGTTGACTAGGGCTGGGTGGGTTGGAGGGAAACGGGGAGTGACTGCTAATGGGTATGGGGTTTCTTTTTGGGCTGATGAAAATGTTCTAAAAATAATTGCTGCACAACTCTGTGAATGCTAAAAGCCATTGAATTGTACACAATAAATGGGTGAATTGTATAGAATGTGATTTATTTCAATAAAGATGTTATCTATATTTTAAAAAGTGATCATTGAAACAATTTAGTGGAACTCAAATGAAGAAATATTTCTTGGCAAGCAGAAACTTGTTTCATACTACCTCTACAATAATGAAACAAAATTTTCATATCACCTTTGGTCTTCCTATATGAACCATTTTGAAGGATATGCTCTAATGCCTGCTGACCTTCCTATGTAGTCCCTCACATTCAGAAACAGCATTTTCACTTAAAACATATATAATTGAGTAAGTAGAGAGTACAAAACAGGAAGCTGTTTGAAAAGGTCACTGATGTTTAATCTACCAAATTAATGACCTAGGGCAAGTCAATCATCTCAAGCCTTTGTTACTACATAAAATGAGTCTGTTGGACCTGATCCTGGGTCTCAAATGCCCATGGACTAATCAGTTAATGTAAATGAGTAAAATTGATTGGTTATAAAGGAACCAGGAGCATATAGGAGGTATATGCTCTTTTAAAGGGGTCAGCCACAAAATTTTGGTCTATTGTTGTCTTTTCTTATTGTAAGCCCAATGTAACTATATCTTTTAATTTTGAAGAAAAGCAGGAACTGGGTTTTTTTTTTAAGCAAATCAATTTTATTGATACATATCAATAAAGCATACATTTTATCCAAAGTGTACAATCAGTGGTATTTAGTATAATCACAGTTGTGCATTCATCACTTCAATCATTATTAGAGCATTTTCATTATTTCAGTAATAGCAATAAACAAAAAACAGACAAACAAGAA
Source organism: Tolypeutes matacus (assembly GCA_026826555.1). Lineage (NCBI taxonomy): Eukaryota > Metazoa > Chordata > Mammalia > Cingulata > Chlamyphoridae > Tolypeutes > Tolypeutes matacus. The sequence continues at coordinate 6,329,121 of JAKSZT010037198.1, forward strand.
AATTCTTCACCTTTCAATCTGTTTCCTCTGCTGTACATAGCTGCTATTTCTGGCTATTCTTGCATAATTATTTATTTAGGAGTTTTATTGAGATATATTCACATACCATATGATCTATCCAAAGTGTATAATCAATGGCTTTTAGTATAAATCACAATGTTGGGCATTCATCACCACAAAAAATTTTAGAACCATTTTATTACTCCAAAAAGAAAAACTCCACACCCCTTAGCTTGCCTTCCCCAGCCCTATATAACCACTAATCTAATTTCATCTTTATAAATTGATTTATATTTACATTTTATATAAATGGAATCATACAATATGTTACACAATATATTTAGTTAATAGTAGGACAGTCATACAGTATTTGTCCTTTTGTGTCTGGCTTGCGTAACTCAATATAATGTCCTCCAGGTTCATCCATGTTATTGTATGCTTTGAGATTTCGTTTCTTCTTACAGCTGCTTAATATTCCATCATGTGAATAGACCACAGTTTGTTTATCCATTCCTCAGTTGATGTTTCCACCTTTTGGCTTTCGTGAATAATGCCGCTATGAACATCGGTGTGCAGATGTCTGTTCATGTCACTGCATGGTATTGCAAGGTCATGTGGTGTATTAGTCAGGGTTCTCTCGGGAAACAGAATCAACAGGAGATATCTGTCAATAATATGAGATTTTATAAGAGTCTCTGACACGACCATGGGGATGCACAGGTCCAGGTTCCGCAGGCAGGCTGCAAGCCAGCTAAAAGTCCGATGAAAGGTCCTTGATGAGTTTCTGGGAGAAGTTGGCTGTCCAAAGACGAGCTGGGAAATTCTCTCTGAATGTTGAAATCACTTCCCCTTTTAAGGCATTCAACTGATTGGATAAAAGCTTCACCCATTGCTGATGCAATCTCCCTGATTGATGTAAATGTAATCAGCCATCTGTGCAGTAAACTCACTGGTGATCGAAGTCCATAAATGCTCTTGCATTACAATTAGCCCAGTGCTTGCTGGACCTAACACCTGGACACAATTACCTGGCCAAGTTGACACATTAGCCTAACCATCACATGTGGCAAATTTTTTTTTTTAAAGATTTTATTTATTTATTCATTTATCCCCCCCTTGCTGCTTGTGCTCGCCGGGTCAGCCAACCACGCCGTGCGGGTGGGCCTGCCCTCACCAGGAGGCCCTGGGAACCGAACCCGGGGCCTCCCATATGGTAAACGGGAGCCCTACTGATTGAGCCACAGCCGCTTCCCATGGCAAATCTATATTCAACTTCTTTAGGAATTGCCAAACAGTCCTCGACATGGGCTGTACCATTCTACATTCCCACTAAAAGTGAATAAGCATAACTTCTCTTTATATATCCTGGATATTAAACCTTTATTGGACATGTGATTTCCAAATATTTTCTGCCATTGTATAGGCTGCCTTTTCACCCTTTTGGCAAAGTCCCCCTTTTCATTTCTGATTGCATTTATTTGCATCTTCTCTCCTTTTTTCTTTGTTAGTCTAACCTAAGGGTTGGTCAATTTTATTGATCTTCTTAAAGAACTGGCTTTTGGTTTCCTTGATTTTTTTCTTTCTTTTTTTTTTTTTTTTTTTGGTTCTCAATTTCATTTATTTCTGCTATAATTTTTATTCTTTCTTTCTGCTTGCTTTGGGATTGGTTTGCTCTTCTTTTTCTAGTTTCTCCAGTTCAGTTAGATCTTTCATTTTAGCTCTTTCTTCTTCTTCATCTTTTTTTTTTACATTAAGGATTTAGATTTATTTATTTATTTACTTTTATCCACCCATTCCCCCCCTCCCCGTTTTTGCTGTTTCTGTGTCCATTCGCTAGGCAACTGTGTCCGTTTCTCTCTTCTCATCCTTCTTCTCCTGTCTTCACTGAGATTCGAACGTCGGCACCGCCGATGTGGGAGAGAGGCGTCCCTGCGCCACTTTAGTTCCTGGTTTTTCGGTGTGTCTCGTCTTGGCTCTCCCTTGTGTCACTCTCCTGTTACGTCATCATCTTGCTGCATGGCTTGTGGGGCCTGGCAACGCACCCACGCATGGGGCCTTGTAGCTTACCTGTGCATGGGGCCTGGCAGCTCACCCGTGGACCAGGCCTGACGGCTCACCCGCTCACGGGGCCTGGCAGTGTACCTGCACACAGGGCCTGGTGGCCCACGTGCCTTCTATATTTTTCTTTTTTTAATTTTTACCGGGAGATCCTGGGGGTCGAACCCAGGTCCCTCCATATGAGAGATGGACAGCCAACCATCCAAGCCACATCCGTCCCCCTGCTATATCTCTTAAGGTTGACCAAAGATACCCAAAGTTATAGTCTTTTCCCATACAGGATGGTCATATAATAAATCAGGCTTAGTTTATCACCAGCATTCTAAAAACCAGACCTAGGGAGAAAAACTAGGTCTGGGGACACATGCATAGTTTCTAATATAGCGAATGTTTAGCGTACCCTGATTATCACAAAATCATGACAGCAATAATATTCGCATGTTCTTTTTTAATATAGGTGTTTAGGGGTATAAATTTTCCTCTCAAGACTGACTTTGCTATATCCAATAATTTTATTTTTTTAGTCAGTTCTCATTTTTTGCAGTAATATTCTTTAAAAAAATTTTTTTTAACTTTATTTTGTTCATTTAATAATTGAAAATATAGACAATTAAAAACTAAAGGGGGCGGATGTGGCTCAAATGGTTGGGCGTCTGTCTGCCATATGGAGGGACCTGGGTTCGATCCCCGGGACCTCCCGGTAAAATAAAAAATATATATATAGAAGGTGCATGGGCTGACAGGCTCTGTGTGTCGCTGAGCTGTCGGGCCCTGGGAGCCATGCAGCAGGATGATGTCGTAACGGAGAGACAAGACGAGATGCTCCAAAAGCTCCAGAAGCCAGGAGCTGAGGTGGCGCAGGCAGCAGAATACCTCTCTCCTACGTCGGAGGTCTCCAGGATCGAATCCTGGTGAAGACTGGAGGAGGAGGATGAGAAGAGATGGCAGGAAACACACACAGAGAATTGCCCAGCAAATGGTCACAAAACAGCAAATGGGGAAGGGGGGGTTTAAAATGGATAAAGTAAATAAATAAAATCTTTAAAAAAAAACCAAACAAAAAAAAACTAAAAAGAAAACAGTTGAATAAAAACCTACATTGATCAATGAAATGTACTGGATACATAAGAATTTTTTTTTTTGAATCACACAATATGTTACACAATATATTTGGCTCATGCAAACAAATAATATTTGTCTTTTTGTGTCTGGCTTGCTTCGCTCAACATAATGTCCTCCAGGTTCATCCATGTTGTCATATGCTTTATGACTTCATTTCTTCTCACAGCTGCATAATATTCCATTGTGTGAATAGACCACAGTTTGTTTATCCATTCATCTGTTGATGGACACCTGGGTTATTTCCAACTTTTGGCAATCGTGAATAATGTCGCTATGAACATCGATGTGCAGATGTCTGTTCATGTCACTGCTCAGTTCTTCTGGGTATATACCCAGTAGTGCTATTGCAGGGTCACGTGGCAAGTCTATATTCAACTTCTTTAGGAACTGCCAAACAGTCCTCCACAGTTAGTGTACCCTTCTGCATTCCCACCAATGGTGAATAAGCGTTCCTATCTCTCTACATCCTCTCCAACACTTGTAGTTCTTTGTCTTTTTAATAGTGGCCATTTTGATAGGTGTGAAATGATATCTCATTGTAGTTTTGATTTGCATTTCCCTAATCATGAGTGATGTTGAGATTTCTTTTTTTTTTTTTTTGGAGGACTTGCCCATAATCAAAACTTTATTGAAAAACTGACACTAAAATAGGAGATCACTGCTGTATACCTTACAAAATCAAACATAATTCGATTATCTTGGTAGGTTAACTAGAATTATTGAATTGTTAAGGCATTCTGTGATGTAAAACAAATTCAGGAAGTTGGGAGCGTCATTTATTAGTGTTGTTTTCTTCTAAATGAACATCCTTCTGTGAGTCTGGCCTTTCCTCCTGTAGGCTGGCACAATACTGTTGAACAACCTACACAAAGAACCACTGTCTGAGCATGGCTGAAAACCGTAGTAATCTTGTAGCAACCTGGACATTTTACATCCATAAAATAAGAATTTGGACTTTGAACTAGCCGTTTCTTTTTATGTTTTTTCTTCTCATCTTCCAAGGACCGATGTAGTAAATCTCTAGCCAGAGGCATGTTGATCCTATCTCAAGCCCAGCCTTTCAGATCTGAGGTGACACCCCTGGGGAACGGCACGCGATCTGGCGCGTGCATCAACCGAGATTTCTTTATGTGTTTTTTTTTTTTGCCATTTGTATTTCTTCTTTGGACAAATGTCTATTCAAGTCTTTTGCCCATTTTTTAATTGGGTCATTTGTTTTTTTTATTGTTGAGTTGTAACATCTCTTTATATATCCTGGATATTAAACTCTTATCAGTATTGATTTCCAAATATTTTCTCCCATTGAGTTGGCTGCCTTTTCACTCTTTTGACAAAGTCCTGTGAGGTGCAAAAGTGTTTAATTTTGAGGAGGTCCCTTTTATCTATTTTTTCTTTTGTTGCACATGCTTTGGGTGTAAGGTCCAAGAAACCATCACCTACTACAAGGTCTTGAAGATGTTTCCCTACATTTTCTTCTAGTAGTTTTATGGGTTCTGGTTTTACATTTAGGTCTTTGATCCATTTGAGTTGATTCTTGTATAGGAATGAGATAGGAGTCCTCTTTCATTCTTTTGGTGATAGATATCCAGTTCTCTCAGCACCATTTGTTGAAGGAACTGTTTTGTCCCATTAACATTAACTTGGTAGGTTTGTCAAAAACCAGTTGACTGTATAGGTGAGGGTATATTTCTGGATTCTCAATTCTATTCCACTGATTGATGTGTCTATCTTTATGCCAGTACCATGCTGTTTTGACCACTGTAGCTTTGTAATATGTTTCAAGATCAGGCAGTGAAATTCCTCCCACATTGCTCTTCTTTTTTAGAATGCTTTTGCTATGTGCGTGCACTTACCCTTCCAGATGAATTTGGTAATTGCTTTCTCTAATTCTGTAAAGTAAGCTGTTGGGATTTTGATTGGTATTGCATTGAATCTATAAATCAGTTTGGGCAAGATTGACATCTTCACGATATTTATTCTTCCAATCCATGAACATGGAATGTCTTTCCATTTGTTTAGGTCTTTTAAAATTTCTTTTAGCATTGTTTTGTAGTTTTCTGCATATAGGTCCTGTACTTCTTTGGTTAAATTAACTCCTAGGTATTTGAGTCTTTTTGTTGCTTTTGAAAATGGAATTTTCCTCCTGATTTCCTCCTCAGATAGTTCAGTACTAGTGTACAAAAACATTACTGATTTTTGCGTGTTGATCTTGTATCCTGCCACTTTGCTGAACTCATTTATTAGTTCAGGTAGCTTTGTTGTGGATACTTCAGGATTTTCTAAATACAGGATCATGTCATCCGCAAACAGTGAGAGTTTTACTTCCTCTTTTCCTATTTGGACACCTTTCATTTTTCTGTCTTGTCTAATTGCCCTAGCTAGAACTTCTAGTACAATGTTGAATAACAATGGTGACAGTGGGCATCCTTGTCTTGTTCCTGATCTTAGGGGGAAAGCTTTCAACCTTTCCCCATTGAGTATGATGTTGGTTGTGGGTTTTTCATATATGCCTTTTATCATATTGAGGAATTTTCCCTTTATTCCTCTTTTGAAATATTTTTATTAAAAAAGGATGTTGGATTTTGTCGAATGCCTTTTCTGCATCTATTGAGATGATCATGTGGTTTTTTTCCTTCAATTTGTTAATGTGGTGTATTACATTGATTGATTTTCTTATGTTGAACCAGCCTTGCATACCAGGAATAAATCCCACTTGGTCGTGCTGTATAAGTCTTTTGATATGCTGTTGGATTCGATTTGCAAGTATTTTGTTGAGAATTTTTGCATCTGTGTTCATTAGAGAGATTGGTCTGTAATTTTCTTTTCTTGTGGAATCTTTACCTGGCTTTGGTATTAGGGTGATGTTGGCTTCATAAAATGTGTTGGGTAATTTTCCCTCCTCTTCAATTTTTTGGAAGAGTTTAAACAGGATTGGTGTTAATTCTTTTAGAAATGCTTGGTAGAATTCACCTGTGAAGCCATCTGGTCCTGGACTTTTCTTTGCTGGGAGATTTTTGATGACGGATTCAATCTCCTTAAATGTGATTGGTTTGTTAAGTTCTTGTATTTCTTGTGGTGTCAGTGTACATTGGTTATATATTTCTAGATATTTGTCCATTTCATCTAGGTTGTCTAGTTTGTTGGCATATAGTTTCTCATAATATCCTCTTATGATTCTTTTTATTTCTATGAGGTCATTTGTAATTTCCCCCCTTTCATTTCCGATTGTATTTACTTGCATCTTCTCTCTTTTTTTCTTTGTTAGTCTAGCGAGGGGTTTGTCAATTTTATTGATCTTCTCAAAGAACCAGCTTTTGGTTTTGTTGATTTTCTCTATTGTTTTTCTGTTCTCATTTTCATTTATTTCTGCTCTAATCTTTATTATTTCTTTCCTTCTTTTTGCTTTGGGATTGGTTTGCTGTTCTTTTTCTAGTTCCTCAAGTTGTTTAGTTAAATCTTTGAGTTTAGCTCTTTCTTGTTTTTTTTTTTTTTTTTTTTTTACCGGGAGGTCCTGGGGATCGAACCCGGGTCCCTCCATATGGGAGACGGACGCCCAACCAGTTGAGCCACATCCGACCCTCTTGTTTTTTAATATAGGCATTTAGGGCTATAAATTTCCCTCTCAAAACTGCCTTCGCTGTATCCCATAAGTTTTGATACGTTGTGTTCTCATTTTCATTTGTCTCAATATATTTACTGATTTCACTTGCAGTTTCTTCTTTGACCCACGGAATATTTAGGAGTGTGTTGTTCAGTCTCCACACATTTCCAAATTTACTTTTTTCCTATCTGTTATTGATTTCTAGTTTCATTCCATTATAATCTGAGAAGGTGCTTTGTATAATTTCAATCTTTTTATATTTATTGAGAGCTGTATTGTGGCCTAACATTTGGTCTATCCTGGAGAAAGATCCATGGGCACTTGAGAAGAATGTATAACCCACTGAGTTTGGATGCAGTGTTCTGTATATGTCTGTTAGGTCTAACTTGTTTATCATATTGTTCAAGTTCTCTGTTTCCTTGTTGATCTTCTGTCTAGTTGTTCTATCTAATGATGTGAGAGGGGTGTTGAAGTCCCCGACGATTATTGTAGAAATGTCTATTTCTCCCTTCAGTTTTGCCAGAGTTTGTCTGATATATTTTGGGGCACCCTGGTTAGGTGCGTAGATATTTATGACTGTTATATCTTCCTGGAGGATCGTCCCTTTTATTAATATATAGTGGCCTTCTGCATCTCTTATCACTTTTTTGCATTTGAAGTCTGTTTTGTCTGATATTACTATAGCTACCCCTGCTCTTTTCTGATTACTATTCGCGTCGAGTATCTTTTTCCAACCTTTTACTTTCAGCCGGCTTGTATCCTTGGGTCTGAGGTGAGTTTCTTGTAAGCAGCATATGGATGGCTCATGTTTTTTTATCCATTCTGTCAGCCTGTATCTTTTGATTGGGGAATTTAATCCATTCACATTCAATGATATTACTGAAAATGCACTATTTATTTCCTCCATTTTATTATTTGGTTTTCATATGTCATCTTATTTTTGTCTCTCTTTTTACTCTTTTGGTTATCCTTTCTGCTTTTCTTCTATACTCTCCTCCAAGCCTCTCTCTCCTGTCTTTTTCTTTCAGGTTCTAAGGCTTCCTTCAATATTTCCTGCAAAGGTGGATTCTTTTTTGCAGACTCTCTTAGTTTCTGTTTGTTTGTGAATACTTTATACTCACCTTCATATTTGAAGGATAGTTTTGCTGGATAAAGTATTCTTGGCTGGCAGTTTTTCTCTTTCAGTTTCCTAATTGTATCATACCACTGTCTTCTCGCCTCCATGGTTTCTGAAGAGAAATCTGCACTAAGTCTTACTGGACGTCCTTTGTACATGATTGTTTGCTTCTCTCTTGCTGCTCTGAGAATTTTCTCTTTCTCTTTTACATTTGACATTCTGAATAATATGTGTCTTGGCGTAGGTCTATTTGGACTTATTCTTATTGGTGTACGGTGTCCTTCTTGGACATGTAAGTTCATTTCTTTCGTGAGTGTTGGGGAAATTTTCAGCTATTATTTCCTCAAATACTCTTTCTGCCCCTTTTCCTTTCTCTTCCCCTTCTGGAACTCCCATGACACGTATGTTGTTGGGTTTTGTGTTGTCATTCAACTCTCTGAGCCCCTGCTCAATTTTTTCCATTCTTTTCTCTTCAATTTTAGCTGCTCTGTCTTCGGTATCACTTATTCTTTCTTCTGTCATTTTGAGTCTGCTGTTGTATGCCTCAAATGTATTTTTTTTTTTAAAGATTTTATTTATTTATTCATTTATCCCCCCCTTGCTGCTTGTGCTCGCTGGGTCAGCCAACCACGCCGTGCAGGCAGGCTTGCCTTCACCAGGAGGCCCCGGGTTCAAAACTGGGCACTGGATCGAGTAATTGGTTGTAGAGTCGTTTCCTAGGGCCTTGGGCCAGATGACTATAGAGGCCAGGAAAAGCCTTTCCTACTTATTAATTTTCTTATGTGCACTTCCTTGGTTTGCTAGGAGATGGCGTTTGTTGGCAGCTCTCAATTCAATGCCTGGTCGGGGTGTATTTGTTGTGACACAGACCAGATCAATGTGATAGAGCTTCCTGTCTGGGGGCTAAGAGCCCTGTGATTCAAACTTTCTGAGACAGTTCTCCAGACTTCTCTCATAGCGCCCCCTTTTCCCAGCTAGGAAATATTTCCATTCCCTTCTGAATCCTCAACAATCAGTCCCTGTTAGTAGAGGAGGAGATTGGGAGGTTTGTATATCTTTAGCCCCTTGCAGGCTCCAAGGCAAACAATGGCGCAGCCCCACCCAGCCTGGAAGGGCTCTCGGGACAGGGCAGACCAAACCTGGGAGTCCAAAGCAGGGTCAGCCCCAGGCTCTCTCTCCCCTCTCCATTGGTGTCCTCAACAATTAATCCAGGCCAGAAGAGAGGGAGGTTGCGAGTGTCGGATTTCTCCAGTCCTTTCTAGGCTTCCGGGGCAAACCGCCATATGGAAGAGTCTGTGGGGCTCTGCCGCCCAAATTTGCAGGTCAGAACCTGAGTCAGCCTAAGGCTGTGTCCCTCTCTCTCCCCTTTCCGGGAGTGGTAGATCCCTGGAGCCCCCGTTGTCTGTGGTCACAGGCCCAGACGCCTGAGAATTCTAAAGAGTGTGGGGGAGGGTGCCGGCAGCAGCAGAAGCTGCTACTTCCAACTCATGGTTCTGCCCCTCTCTCCTCTGGGTAGTGTGCAGCCTTCACCTGCTGTCCTAAACCCTAGTAGATCTTTTTCAGGGCTGTTTCAGGCTGTCCTCTAGCCATTTTTCTGGTGAAGAGATTCCCGTGTCTTACTAGTCCGCCTACTCAGTGTCTTCTTGATGTCGTTTATCTCTCTAGCCATATTGTCTTTTAACTCATTAATTTGATTTTGGAAATTTGTGTGCATCTTATTAATTAGTTCTCTCAAATCCTGCATGTCTTCTGGGGCTTTGATATATTCCTTTTCTTGGGCCATGTCTTCCATTTTCTTAGTATGGCTTATAATTTTTTGCTGATGTCTAGGTATCTGATTAGAATGGTGAGTTTACTCAGATGCTCAATTTTCTGTCTTTCGTGGGGATTTAGTGGCAGGAGGCTGTGTGTTGCTACTGTTCTTTGATTCTTGGTTCAACCTGGGTCTCCAGGATTATCCCTGTTAGTTGCTCAAAACTGGACCTCTTCCTAGGGCCTTAGGAAGGAAGGCTATAAAGTCTGAAAAAAAGCCTCTCTTATTTACTGTTTTTTTATTTTTTAATTTTTTTTACCGGGAGGTCCCGGGGATCGAACCCGGGTCCCTCCATATGGGAGACGGACGCCCAACCAGTTGAGCCACATCCGACCCCTCTTATTTACTTTTAATTTCCCCACATGCACTTCCTTGGTGTGCCAGCAGATGGCGATCTTTGTTAGCCCTCTCAGTTCAGTGCCAGTTCAGAGTGTGTGTGCTGCAACAGGGATTGGATCAATGTGATATAGATTCCTGCCTGGAGGCTAAGATCCTTTTAATTCAAACTTTCTCAGAGACAGCTCTCCAACCATTGTTGGCAGCCCCCTCCCATTTCCTGGGTAGGAAATTATTCCATTCTCCTCTGTGTCCTCAACAATCAGTCCTGTTTAGTAGAGAGGGAGATTGAGAGGGTTGGATCTCTTTTTTTTTTTTAAGATTTAAAAAATTTTATTTATTTCTCCCTCCCCTCATTGTTTGTACTCACTGTCTGCTCTCTGTGTCTGTTTGTTGTGTGCTCTCTGTGTCTACTCATCTTCTTTTCAGGAGGCATGGGGAACTGAAGCCGGGACCTCTCATGTGGGAAGGAGGCACGCAATTGCTTGAGCCACATCTGTTCTCTGCTTGTTGCTTCTCCTCGTTGCGTCTCCTCGTTGCATTAACTTGCTGTCTCGCTTGTCTTCTTCTTTTTTTTTTTTAGATTTATTTTATTTATTTATTTCTTCCCCCCGCTTGATGTTTTTTGTGCTCGCTGTCTGCTCTCTGTGTCTGTTCATTGTGTGCTCATCTTTTTAGGAGGCACTGGCAATCAAACCAGGACCTCCCATGTGGGAGGGAAGTACCTAATTGCTTGAGCCATGTCTGCTACCTGCTTGTTCTGTCTCTCATTGTGTCTCTTCATTGCATCGTCTCTTTGTGTCACCTTGTTGCCTTAGCTAGCTGAGTCATCCTGTTGCACCAGCCCGTCATGTCAGCTCATCTCCTTTACGAGCACTGGGAACCAAACCTAGGACCTCTCACATGGTAGGCAGGCGCCCAACTGCTTGAGCCAGTCCGCTTCCCAAGTGTCGGATCTCTTTAGTCCTGGATCTCTTGAGTCAGGAGCTGGCTCCCAAGGCAAACAATGGCATGGCTCCACGTGGCCTGGAAGGGCTCCGGGGACCCAGCAGACCAAATTTGTGGGTCAAAAGCTGAGTCAGCCTTAGGCTGTGTCCCTCTCTCTCCCCTTTCCTGAGGGGTTGAATCCCTGTGGCCCCCTTTGTCTGTAGCTGCTGGCCCCAAGGCCTGAGAATTCAAAAGTGTCTTTAGTGTGGGGGAGGGTGCTGGCAGTAGCAGCTGCTGCTTTTAACTCACAGTTTTGCTAATGTGATTCTTTTCCCTTGTCCCTCTCTCTTCTGGGTGGTGTCTACCCTTCCCCTGGTATCCTAAACCCTAGAAGACTTTTTTTCCAGGCCATTTCTGCCTGTCTTCTAGCTATGTTTCCTGGGAGAGAAGAGTCCCGTGTCTTTCTAGTCCACCATCTTACTGGAATTTGGAACTGGATATTTTTACAGTGAGATCTCCGGATCTTTAAATATTGAGACTAACTCAAAAAAACTTTAAACGCTGCAAGTCAAACTGCAAGGGACGAAGAAAATCTTTCATGGACAAAATATGTTTTATAGTATGTTAGTTTGCAAGCTGTAGACTAGATGATATCTGTTGACCTAGTTAGCTGTAGGAGTCTTTTTATTTTTCTTATGGAAATATAATGTGTTACATATCCAAGAATATGTGTGAAACATATATGTAAGTTATAAAGCATAATGCAAAATGAATAAATACTCCAGATTTGATATATAATCTACATATCTGCTCTTCTCCTTACCCATTTCACTGCTCTCCCCTCAGAGGTCCTACTATCCTAAGTTTTTAGATGCCTCGGTAATACATTGTTCAGATATGCTTGCTTTTGTGCTGTATAAAAATGCACATAGTTGTCTGGGATTTTTCTTACTCATGATGTTTGAGTTTTTATAAGTTGTTGAGTATAACTAGTTTGTTCTTTTTTTACTATTTTATACTATTTCATTATGTGAAATAGTGACTATACTGTAACTTATTTATTTCTTTTTTGGTTGATGGCCATTCAGGTTATTTTCAGTTTTTGGTTTTTTTCTTGTGAACTGTGCTGCCATGATCATTCTTATATGTATCTCCTGATATATACCTTGGAGTAGAGTTACTGGTTCTAAGTATGATATATGAAGGCTCAACTTTCTAAGATAATGCCAAACTGTTTCTCAAAGTGTTACTGACTTAGCCCCGTGATCTTTTATCCTGGATATTCTCCATACTCTGTGTCTTCTTTAATTTATTGTATTCTCTTCTTCCATACCTTTTCTTCCCTTGGTAGAGACAACCTTCTGCTTCACTGCCCCCTTTTTTTCTAGTGCTAACTATCTGCTCTCTGTTAGGCGTACCTTGGAGATATTGTCGGTATGGTTCCAGACCACTGCAATAAAGGAAGTCAGACAAATTTTTTGGTTTCCCAGTGCCTAAAAAAGTTATATTTACATTATATTGTAGTGTGTTTAAAGTGTGCATTATGTGCATTATGTCTAAAAAACCAATATACATGCCTTAATTAAAAAATACTTTATTGCTAAAAAATGCTAACCATCATTTGAACCTTCCTTGAGTTGTAATCTTTTTGCTGGTGGAGGGTCTTGCCTCGATGTTGCTGGCTGCCCACTGATTGGGATGGTTGTTGCTGAAGATTGGGGTGTCTGTGGCAATTTCTTAAAAGAAGACCACAATGAAGTTTGCTGAATCAAATAACTCTTCCTTTCATGAAAGAGCTCTCTGTAGCATGTGGTACTGTTTGATAGCATTTTATCCATAGTAGAACTTCTTTCAAAATTGGAGTTAGTCCTCTCAAACCCTGCCACTGCTTTATCAATGAAGTTTATGTGATATTCTAAATCCTTTGTTGTCTTTTCAACAATGTTTATAGCACTTTACCAGGAGTAGATTCCATCTCAAGAAACCACTTTCTTTGCTCATCCATTAGAAGCAATTCCTTGTCCATTCAAGTTTTATCATGAGATTGCAGCAATCCAATCATATCTTCAGGTCCCACTATCTAATTCTAGTTCCCTTGCTATTTCCACCACATCTGCAGTGACTTCCTCCCCTGAAGTCTTGAATCCCTCAAAGTGATCCATGTTGGAATCAATTTCTTCCAAACTCCTGTGAATGTTGATATTTTGACTTCTTCCCATGAATCATGAATATTCTTAATGGCATCTAGAATGGTGAATCCTTTCCAGAAGGTTTTCAACTGACTGCCCAGATTCAGCAGAAGAATCACTATCTATGGTAAGTATGGTCCTATGAAATGCTATTTCTTAAATATAAGACTTGGAAGTTGAAATAATTCCTTGTTCCATGGGCTGCAGAATGGATGTTGTGTTAGCAAGCATGAAAATAACATTCGTCTCATTGCACATCTCCGTCAGAGCTCTTGGGTGACCAGGTGTATTGTCAATGGACAGTAATATTTTGAAAGGAATCTTTTTTTTTCCCTCTCTGAGCAATATATACCAACAGTGGGCTTAAAGTTTTCAGCAAACCACATTGTAAACAGATGTGCTGTCATCCAGGCTTTGTTGTTCCTTTATAGAGCACAGGCAGAATGGATTTAGCATAATTCTTAAGGGCCTTAGGATTTTCGGAATTCACCAGCAGCATTAGCCCCTAACAAGAGAGTCACCCTGTCCTTTGAAACTTTGAAGCCAGGCATTGACTTCTCCACTCTAACTATGAAAGTCCTAGATGGCATCTTCTTCCAATAGAAGGCTGTTTCATCTACATTGAAAATCTGTTGTTTAGTGTAGCCACCTTCATCAGTTATCTTAGCTAGAGCTTCTGGATAACTTGCTGCAGCTTCTACATTAGCACTTGCTGCTTCACCTTGCACTTTGATGTTATGGAGATGGCATCTTTCCTTAAAACTCATGAACCAACTTCTGCTAGCTTCCAACTTTTCTTCTGTAATTTCCTTATATCTTTCAGCCTTCATAGAATTGAAGAGAGTTAGGGTGTTACTCTGGATTAGGCTTTGGCTAAAGGGAATTCTGTGGCTGGTCTGATCTGTCTAGACCACTATAATTTTCTCCATATCAGCAATATGATATGATATCACTCTCTTATCATTTGTGTTTACTGGAGGGGGCACTTTTAATTTCCTTCAAGAACTTTTCCTTTGCAGTCACAACTTGGCTAACTTTGGCATGAGAGGCCTAGCTTTTGGTCCAGCTCTGCTTTGTACATGCCTTTCTCACTAAACTTACTAATGTCTGTTTTTTTGTTTAAAGTGAGGGACATAGTCTTCCTCTCACTGGAACACTTAAATGTCATTGTAGGGTTATTATTGGCCTAATTTCAATGTTGTTGTGTCTCAGGGAATAGGGAGGCCTGAGGAGAGGGTGAGAGATGGGGAACTGCTGGTTGGTGTGAGCAGTCAGAACACACAAAATATTTGTTAAATTCACAGTCTTATATCGGCGCTGTTCATGGCACCACCAAACAATTACAATAATAACATCAAAGATCAGAGATAACCATAACCAATATAATAATAATGAAAAAATTTGAAATATTGCAAGAATTTCCAAATTGACACAAACATGAAATGAGTACATACTGTTAGAAAAAAGGTGCTGATAGACTTGCTCTACACAGAGTTGCCACAAACCTTCAATTTGTAAAAAAATGCATTATCTGCAAAGTGCAATAAAGTGAAGTTCAGTAAAACAAGATATGTCTGTATAAGAGAATCATAATTTGAAGTAAATTATCCTTTTACATTTCATAAATGTAACTTGCTGAAAGTGTCTTTATTTTTAGTTTTTCTGTGCAGAAATATGTACTTAATATATTAATGGTCATTTAGAGAGCTTTGTAAGTTATATTTGTCAGATTGCATCTAGGATTAGTTCCCATTTAAATTCTGTTTTCTGAGTGGCTATGTTTTACCTTACAAATGATCTGGTTATTTCTGGCATTTGTAAACTTTTAGTTGTTTCAGGAGTTGTTAAACTTAGGAACTTGGATTATTTCTGTAAGAATTTTAAATATTTTTCTTTTAAAAAGGCTCTGAACAGAAATGTTTTCAAAGGACCTACTATAAAAGCTGCCAAAAGCCACATTTACTTTCCTCTTCATTGTATTCTGTATAAGGGAAATAAATACACCTTTAAAGATGAATTGTTTAATTAACCATTACCAAAATAACAAATATTGTTTGATACCATGAGACCCATGTGCAATTGAGTTAGGCTTCTTTCTTTCTTTCTTTTTTTTTTAAACAGGCAGGTTTATTTAAAGTAGGTAAAGGTAGAATTCCTAAGCATCTTAATAAAATGTAATAAGCTTTGCTTTATGCATTATTAGTCTTATTTTATTTTATTTTTTTAAGATTTATTTATTTATTCATTTATACCCCCCTTGCTGCTTGTGCTCGCTGGGTCAGCCAACCACGCCGTGCGGGCGGGCCTGCCCCCACCAGGAGGCCCCGGGAACCGAACCCGGGGCCCCCCATATGGTAAACGGGAGCCCTACTGATCGAGCCACAGCCGCTTCCCAATTATTAGTCTTATATCAAATTAGTTTTTAAAAAGTGTGGTCATCTCACCCACCTAGATTGTGGTCATTATACACTTCTAATTTCCCAACTAAAGCTCTTGGGATTTTCAGTCTCTCCTTTAAAATCTTAATAAGTATTCAGAATGGGTGTTCTTGACAACTCTAGCCACAGCTCAAATTTATATAAAAAATTTCAATACATTTTCTCAATTTCTCTCATGGTTAATTTTGTTTTTAGTAATTATAGAAGTAATGTTTTAGGGGAAAAAACTTGTTCCCTTTTAGAGGCTGGTATATCATCTAAAATTTAATGATATGGGGTTTCTTTTTGGTGTAATGAAAATGCCTTAGAATTAGATTGTGGTGATGGTCGCCCAACTCTGTGACTACACTAAAAACTATTTGAATTGTGCACTTTAAATGGTGAATTTTATGGTATGTGAATTTTATTTCAATAAAGTTGTTAAAACTTTAATGGTTTTGTCTTAGAGATTTAGTGGCCTTTTTTTTCCTTCTATTTTACTCTTTGATAAAGTATTTGGGATGTTGCATGAATTTGAGAAAATAAAAATGGAAGCCTTAAAACTTGGACTGTTTTTCCTTCCATTTTTTTTTCCCTATTGACCTTAGATTTAGGTTTTCTATTTTTTTTTTCTAGTGATCAAAAACTTGTAAAAGGAATATTGAATAATCTTGACACTTAAACAAGCAGGCAACAGTAGATTCTGATATTTTCTTCAAGGTTTTTGAAGTTATAATACATGCTTCTGTGTTCATGTCAGTTATTAATTATTGAATTGTCTCCACTTAACAGTGGAGGACAAAATTATTTTAGCAAAAATATCCTATATACCCTTGGGATGGCTTCAAACACATTTTTAATAAAGAGTTATTGACTCTATATGTGTGTTTGTTTCAGCAATTCTTTTTTTTCTCAAATTGATTTTTAAAAATTAGGCCAATTTAAATTTTAAGAAATGTCTTCCTTTATTAGCAGATGTCATTTAGTTGAGTGAAGAATGAGTTAACAGAAATATAATATATATATATAATATAATCATTTTAACTTTCTCCAAAGTCTTAAGAAAGAAAAGTTGCACAAAATAGTGGAAAATCTCCAGTCTCCAAATGTTATATAGATTTAAAATAACAAAGACACTATATGATTTTATTTTATATGAAATTCTAGAAAACAGCAACTTATCTGTAGTGACAAAGCAGGTTTGTCACAAAGATGTGGTTGCCTGGGACAGGGGTTGGAGGAGACAATTGACTGCCAAGGGGCACCAGGAGCTTTTAGGGGTGATTGATGGGACTGGCTTGATTGTTTTTTTTTTTTTTTTTTAATATTTATTTTATTTATTCCCTCCCCCCAACTGTGCTCACTGCCTGCTCTATGTGTCTGTTCATTGTATGCTCTCTGTGTCTGCCTGCCCCCCTTTATTTTAGGAGACACCGGAAACCAAACCCAGGACTTCTCATGTGGGGGGAGACACCCAATTGCTTAAGCCACATCCACTCCCTGCTTTTTGTGTCTCTTATTGTGTTCCCCATTGTATCTCCTCATTGTGTCATCTTGTTGCATCAGCTCACCCCACCAGCCCGTCATGTCAACTTGCTGTCTTGCTCATCTTCTTTAGAAGGCACTGGGAACTGAACCTGGGACCTCCCATGTGGTAGGTGGGTGCCTAACTGCTTGAGCCACATCTGTTTCCCACTTGTTTGTATTTTGATTGAGATGGTGGTTAAATGGGTTTATATTTGTTTTCTTTTTTTTTTTTATTTTTTTAATTTTACCGGGAGGTCCCAGGTAGCGAACCCAGGTCCCTTCATATGGCAGACGGACACCCAACCATTTGAGCCACATCCGCCCCCTATATTTGTTAAAACACATAGAACTGCACACTTAAAATCTGTAAAGCTTATTGTACATAAATTATACCTCAGCAAATCTGATTAAAAGAAAATTATTTAAGACCAGACACAGGGAAGTAGATGTGGCTCAAACAGTTGGTTGCCTGCCTACCACATGGGAGGTCCCAGGTTTGGTTCCTGGTGCCTCCTAAAGAAGACGAGCGGGAAGCGGCTGTGGCTCAATCAGTAGGGCTCCCGTTTACCATATGGGAGGCCCCGGGTTCGGTTCCCGGGGCCTCCTGGTGAAGGCAAGCCTGCCCGCGCGGCGTGGTTAGCTGACCCAGCGAGCACAAGCAGCAAGGGGGAGATAAATGAATAAATAAATAAAATCTTTAAAAAAAAAAAAAAAAGAAGATGAGCAAGACTGAGCTGATGCAACAAGGAGACACAACAAGCAGGGGGCGGAGGTGGCTCTAGAGATTGGGTGCCTCCCTCCCACATGGGAGGTCCTGGCTTCAGTTCCCCGTGCCTCCTAAAAAGAAGACGAGTAGACACAGAGCACACAATGAATAGATAGTGAGCACAGACAATGAGGTGTGGGGGGGGTGGAGGGAATAAATAGATAAAATAATTATTTAAAAAAAAAAAGACCAGACACACACACAAGACTTATATTTGGATCAAGTGTTTGTCTTTTTTTTTCCCTCCAAGTTTTATTTATTTATTTACTTTTATCCAGTTTTGCATCACTCCACTCTTGTGTCCATTTGCTGGGCAACTCTCCGTGTCTGTCCCCCTCATCCCTCTCCCCCATCCCTCTCCCCCATCCCTCTCCCCCTGTCTTCACCAGGATTCTACCCGCAGAACCTCCGACGTGGGAGAGAGGCGTCCTACCACCTGTACCTCCTGGGGATCGAACTCAGGTCCCTCCACATGAGAGATGGACGCCCAGCCATCTGAGCCACATCAACCCCCCTGCTATATGTCTTAAGGTTGAGCAAAGATACCTAGAGTTACAGTCATTTCCCATACAGGATGGTCATATAATAAGTCAGGCTTGGTTTATCACCAGCATTCTAAAAGCCAGAGCTAGGGAGAAAAACTAAGCCTGGGGACACATGCATGGTTTCTAATATAGTGGATGTTTAGCCTACCCTGATTATCACAAAATCAGGACAGCAAGAATTGTTTGTCTTTTTTTTTTTTACCGAGAGGTCCGGGGGATCGAACCCAGGTCCCTCCATATGGGAGACGGACACCCAACCATTTGAGCCACATCCATCCTCCTGTTTGTATTTTTATATGTAGTATCATCTAATACCTCCAAATTATATATGGTAATCAGGCATTGGTATTAACTATTTATGCCAATAAAGGAGAGAAAAGTACTTGAAAAATTGTCATTGAAATAGTTTTAAGTTAGTAGAAACCTACACACAGTATTAATATTTGAAAATAGTATATTTTGTAAGTATGATATATCCACTTCAGCACCTCTAATCACTTACCCTTTGATTCTATGCTATATATTCAGCTTTTTCTCAGTCCAGTAACAGCACCATCCTTATGGAGTGTTTTAAGGTTTCAAATTAGTTTTACATAAGTGTCTTATTTCATCCTCACAGTATGCTCTGAGAGAAGGAAATGGAACTCAGAGAAACCAAGTGACTTTGTCCAAGGTTACCGAGCTAAATGACTGACAGTCAATCTGACTCCAAGTTTAGTTTCAGGCAATTTAGGTTGGTAGAGCTATGTAGGTTAGGTAGTTGAGTGAAGAGTTTGAGGGAGCATGTTAAATCTTTGCATCTTATCCATATCCTGGAATGTGAATAAACTTCCTTAATTGTGTATAAAATTGCACTGTATTCCCCTTCCAGTTGATTTTCTCAGTCAGGATAAGAAAGTTTGAATTTCTGCCAGTTGGATTTCTTACCCTAGCAGCTGAAACCTACCTGTCTCGGTTTGCATTTTTGTGGTATTGAATGTGAGTGGCCCCTGCATATAAAAACTTGAGCATGTGGCCTGCGGTGGATTTCTCTGATTTGCAGGGCATTTTCCTGGTAGTGGCAGGCATGACAGACTCCATGCTGAAGCACAGATATGCAGGAGGCAGCCAGTCTGTTGAGCAGAGTGGGTACTGAGCCTGTCAGGGGGATTGGCAACCAGGCTGTTTTGTTTTTTTTTAAAGATTTTTTATTTATTTATTCATTTATACCCCCCCCCTGCTGCTTGCGCTCGCTGGGTCAGCAAACCACGCCATGCGGGCGGGCCTGCCCTCACCAGGAGGCCTCGGGAACCGAACCCGGGGCCTCCCACATGGTAAACGGGTGCCCTACTGATTGAGCCACAGCCGCTTCCCAACCAGGCTGTTTTAGTAGCCACTTTTGAAGTAGGCAGTATGGATTAGTGAAAAGAACATGGGGCCAGCTATGAGAAGGCCTAAGTTCTAATCTTGGAACTGTCACTTGAGAGCTATATTACTTTGGGCAACCCACTGATTCATTCTGGACCTTTTACTTCAGTAAAACGAGGGGGTGATACATGCATTGTTAATAAATCTCAAAAGCATTGTGCTACATGAAAGAAGGCAGAAGAGAATATGTTGTATAATTTCATTTATATAAAATTGTAGAAAATGCAAACTAGTATATAATGATAGAAAGCAGATCAGTTGTTGTGTAGGACCAGGGACAGAGGGAAGGATAGAATGCAGTCATGAGAAATCTTTTGAGGGTGGTGGAAATGTTCTGTATGATTGTGATGGTGGTTTCACAGGCATAGATGATTGTGGTGGTGGTTTCACAGATGCCAACTACTGTCAAAACTCATGGAATTGTATAGTATCGCACATGCTCAAAAAAAAAAAAAAAAAAAAAAAAAGATTTCAAGGGCTTAATGAAAAAGAACATTGAAATCTATGACATTATTTCATGGGTTCAGAAGGTGAGAAGAATA
The DNA here is from genome assembly GCA_026826555.1 of Tolypeutes matacus. Classification (NCBI taxonomy): domain Eukaryota; kingdom Metazoa; phylum Chordata; class Mammalia; order Cingulata; family Chlamyphoridae; genus Tolypeutes; species Tolypeutes matacus. Next base: position 6,349,488 of record JAKSZT010037198.1, read on the forward strand.
GCACAAATGTTATGTATTTGCCTTCTTTGCTTTAGCTTGTCCTGTAAAATTATAGCTGATATAATATGAATACTCAAATACTAAACAAAATCAACAATCATTAAGCTCAACCACTCACTTTTCCTTTACTCATTTGTCATTTTTATCTGAATCTTTGTAAACTAGTAGTGGTAGGGGGCATTTGAGATCTCACACATTTCCTAAAATATTTGAAGCAATTTACTAAAAATTTTTACCCTGTATTCCATTGCTCTGTTTCTAAGTGGTTATTGTATCCTGTCACCTTTGAGGAATATCATTTATATCCTTAAAGGACACATAGTTAAATTTGAATTTCAAATAAACAAGGAATTATTTTTTTAGTATAAAAAGAAGATAATCTTCTGCGAGGTTTCAGCCTTCCTCTCTGGATGTCCTCTCTCAGGCTCAGCTGTTCGCTTCTTCCCGATTTCAGCTGCAGGCTGGCATAGGGCTTGTCTCTTAGAGCTTCCTATATCAGTCTCAGCTCTCTTCCCAAGGTCAACTGTAAGCTCTCAGGCAAAATGATTCATCTTTCACCAGGGCTTTAGCTGTTAGAGTCTTCTCCTTACTGTCACATGGCAGGGTTAAAAAATGACAGAGCTCTCTCTTCTTGTGTTTGTGTGTGTGTGTGTGTGCCTGTGTCTGTGTAATTGTCCGTTTATACCAGACCCAGCAAGGGGGCGGGGACTCAACCTGAGGTATGCCTACTCATGTAGTTGAATCAAAAGCCCTAATCTTAACAGGTAATCTAATCAAAGATACAGCAGCTACATTTAATGCAATCAAAAGGGTATCACACCCAGAGAAATAGATTAGCTTTCAAACAATCTTTCTCTTTTTTGGGGTTCATAAAATAATCTCAAACTGCCACAGTTCTCTCAGGAACTATAACAAATGTCTAATACTAATACAGGATGTTAATAATCAAGTGGGTTGGGGGAAAATACCCAAATGTAAGATATGGGCTATAGTTAGTAGTAATATTTTGACAATGCTCTTTCATAGTTTGTAATAAATGTATCACAACAATGCAAGGTGTTGGTGGGGATACATATGAGAGCCTTGCATGTTAGTATGCAAGTTTGCTTTGTAAATTCACAACTTTTACTATACATTTGTTGTTTATGTATGTTCATGTATGAATGATTTACTTCAATAAAATTTTATATTAAAAAAAGTAGAGGAGAGATGGATGTGGCTCAAGTGATTAGGCTCCCATCTACCATATAGGAGGTACAGGGTTCAATTCTCAGGGCCTCCTGGTGAAGTGCAAGCTGGTTTGCTCTGCAAGCTGGCCCACGCTGAGTGCTGGCTTGAGCGGAGTGCTGATGCAGCAAGGTGACTCAACAAAAAGAGACACAGAGGAGAGACAATAAGAGATGCAGCAGACCGAGGAGCTAAGGTGGCTCAAGATATAGAATACCTCTCTCCTACTCCGGAAGGTGCCAGGATCAGTTCCCAGTGCTGCCTAAAGAGAAGACAAGCGGACACAGAAGAACACACAGCGAATGGACACAGAGAGCAGACAGTGAGCGCAAAAACAACGGGGTGTGGGAGGGGAGAATAAATAAATAAATCTTAAAAAAAAAACAAAAAAACAAAAACTAGAGGGAAAAGCCAAAATAGTAACAATTAATTATCTCAAGGAGGGGTGAAGAAGATAAGTAGAGTTAAAAAAATTTTTTTAATTAAATACTCTAATCCCTGTGCTAGATGATAGAGATAGCGGTGACTAGGAATGACAATAGAGAGGTAATAATAACTACAAACTTTTATTGGTGTACAATGAAAAGTATTCTTCTCACACTTGTCCTCCATCACCAGTTTCTCTCCCCCTAGGGACCAATATTAATGCTTTCTTGTGCATCCTGTCAAAGATATTTTATGCCTGATAAGCAAATATCTAGTTCTTTCTCTCCCTCTTCCTTCCCTTTCTTTTTTTTTTTTCCTCTAACAAATGGTACCTAACTATCCAAACTGTTCTGTACTTGCTTTATTCTTGTAACAATATGTTGGAGAGCTTATTTATTCTTTGTAATTGCTTCATAGTGTTATCCTATTTAATGGGTGTATCATAATTTATTTAACTAGTCCCTATTCCATTCTTTTGCAATTACAAACTGTGCTACAATGAGTAATTTTGAATGTGTGTCATTTTGTACTTGTGCACATATCTGTTGGATAATTTCCTAGAGGAGGAATTGCTGGGTTAGTGCATATGCATTTGTAATTTTTATAGATAAGGATCAGTGGTGTACACATCATTATCACCTGGAGAACTTTTTCAAAGTTCTATGTCTGTCCCCCCCAAAACGTGGGAGGGTTTTTTTGTTTGTTTTGTTTTGTTTTTTCCTATGGGTCTGAGATGGGACTCAGGTATTTATATTTTTTAAAGTTCCTTGGGTGATTCTGATGTTTACCCCAATAGAAGAGGGGACCTTTGTAATGGAATTTGGTACAAAGAAGCATATCTAATTTTAAAACAACAGAGGCTAACTGTAGGGATCAGAACAGTGATATGCTGCCAAGTTGTATAGAAGAGTGCTGGTGGCTGCTTTAATCCACAAGCCTAGATTACTGCTATCTCTGGCATCTTCCCAGAGGGTGATATTATGGGATATCCAAGCATTGCAAGATGAATATGTTAATCCTGCAGGTACAATTAAGGGTTCCAATAAAGGCCATGGTTATCAGAGTTGGATTAGGAAATGTTTGCTATGTGGGAGTGTGTGTGGAAAATAAAGGATCTTGTAAAGCCTGGGGAAGTTGGGAAGACTACAGAGCTCTTACAATCTGTTTCCCTGGGTTAGGCTGAGCCAATTGCGAAATATAGCTGCTCAAAAATAACTTAAACCAAAACATTGAGGACTTATTCCGTTTTAGTTTCTGTGTTGGGTGGTAAAAACAGCAGCAGCATAGAAATAATGATGACAGTAGTACTACTGTATTAGTCAGGGTTCTCCAGAGAAACAGAATCAGCAGGATATATCTATAGATATCTATAGATATATATGTAAATAAATATACATGTAAATATTAAGAGATTTATTATAGGACTTGGCTCATGCGACTGTGGGGATTGGCAAGTCTGAATTCTCTAGGGCAGGCCGCAAACTGGGAACTCTGACCATGAAATCCCCAGGAGAAGATGGCAGGCTTAGGTAGAGATAGAAATTCTTTTCTCTGACTGCTGAAATCATCAATCCTCATTTAAGGCCTTCAACTGACTGGATGAGGAGATGACTCTCATTGCTGAAGGCATTCTCCTTTGTTGATTCTACATGTAATCAGCCATACATGCAATCAACTGACTAAGGATTTAAATCCATCTAAGAAATACCCTCACAGTAACAATCAGACCAGTGCTTGCTTGACCAAACAACAGGATATCATAATCTAGACAAGTTGACATGAAATTAGCCATCATAGCTATCAACACTTATTAGGTACGAAGTATGTACTGTACTGAGTATGTAACAGGCATTGTGCTGAGAGTTTTACAAGTATTTTTTCATTGAATCCTAATGCTAGGAGCCTAGGAACCATGGGAACTATTACACCCCCATTTTACAGTTGAGAAAAATGAATTTCAGAGATGTTAAATAAATGAACGCTGAACATCACATACTTGTCTACCTCATAGGGATTGTTTGTAGCTAATAAATAAAGTGCTTAGACTAGTGCCTGGTTCATAATATGTGCTTGATAAATAATAGTGGCTATTATTATGACTGAAACACAAAGGAAAGACCAGTTATCCCCTGCTAAGGCACTCCTCACAGAAGAAAAAATATGTTTTTTTCCTGGGAAAGACCTTGTTCCATGTAGAGGAAACAGTATCAGAGGGATTGGTGGCCAGATTTAGCTGCTGCATAGGGTGTTTGGTGGTGAAATGATAGAAGAGGCTGAGAGATGAGAGAAGGCTTCAAAGAGGGGAAAACTCTTGAGCTATCTTGAAAGAATGGGCCTAACTTATTTTAGGAGGCACAGGAGTTGGGAATATTTCAGGCAGAGATACCAGCAATTAAAAGGCCCCACAAGGGGTAGTGGATGTGGCTCAAGTGACTGAGCTTCCACCTACCACATGGGAGGTCCCGGGTTTGGTTCCCAATGCCTCATAAAGAAAACGAGCAAGACAGTGAGCTGACGCGACAGGCAGGCATGGTGAGCTGACTCAACAAGAGACATGAGGAAAACAATGAGAGACACAACAAAACAGGGAGTGGAGGTGGTTCAAGGGATTGGGTGTCTCCCTCCCACATCGGAGGCCCCGGGTTCAGTTCCTGGTGCCTCCTTAAAAAAAAGGAAGATTAACACACAACAAACAGTCACAGCAAGCGCAAGCAAAGGGGATGGAGAGAAATAAATAAATTAAAAAAAAAAAAAAAAAAAAAAAAAAGACCCCACAAGAGGCATTGCCGTGATCTACTGCTGTGTAACTAACTAACTCAAAACTTAATGGCTCATGGGAAGCGGCTGTGGCTCAATCAGTAGGGCTCCCGTTTACCATATGGGAGGCCCCGGGTTTGGTTCCCGGGGCCTCCTGGTGAAGGCAAGCCCGCCCGCACGGTGTGGTTAGCTGACCCGGCGAGCACAGGCAGCAAGTGGGGGATAAATGAATAAATAAATAAAATCTTTAAAAACAAAAAAACAAAACAAAACAAAACAAAACAAAAAAAACTTAATGGCTCAAGCAGTTGGGTGCCTGCCTACCACGTGGGAGGTCCCAGGTTCGATTCCTGGTGTCTCCTAAAGAAGACAAGCAAGACAGCAAGCTGACATGACAGGTTGATGTGGTGAGCTGACACAATGAGGAGACGCAATGAGAGACACACCAAGCAGGGAGTGGAGGTGGCTCAAGCAGTTGGGTGCCTGCCTACCACAGGGAGGTCCCAGGTTTAGTTCTTGGTGCCTCATAAAATGAAGACGAGCAGACACAGCACACAACAAACAGACACAGAGAGCAGACAGTGAGTACAAACAAGGGGGAGAGAAACAAAATCTTAAAAAAAAATTAGTGGCTTGTGTATGTGAGGAGAGATGTGGTATATGGTAACTGTACTTTCTGCATGATTTTTCTGTAAACATCCATCTTCTCTAATTAAAAAACAGTGGTTTAAAACAAATGCCATTTCATTTACTTACAACTCTGTAAGTCATATATTTGGGCTGGACCTAGCTAGGTAGTTCTTCTGGTCTCATCTAGGGTTACTCATGTGGCTGCAGTTACTCATGTGGGGGCTCCACTGGACTGGATGGTCTAACATGGCCCCTCTCTTGTCTGACTTTGGTCATGGTCGTTGGCTGGCCTTACTCACGTGGCAGCAGTAGAGTTCCAAGAGAACCACAATAGAAGCTGCAAGGACCCTTGAGGCCTAAGCATAGGAATCATACATTGTCACTATCATCACATTCTGTTTGCCAAAACAAATCAATTCCAGTCTGGATTCAAGGGAGGAAGAAAGACTCTCTCTTACCAAAGGACCTGCAAAGAATTGGTGGCCTTTATTTATTTTCTTTCTTTTAATCTACCACATTGAAAAAGAGCAGTATAAGTTTAGGATGTATTTATTACTTAGCCCCTTTGGTCTTTTCTTTAGCCTAAGTGTTATTTCCTCCAAAGTTAATTATACAAGGTCCTTTAATCATCTTTATTACCCTACCCTGAAGTCTTTCTCTGTTTTTCCTAGAATGGAAAGAAAATATAAATTAAAAGGAAGAAAAGCTTTACCAAGAATTAACTAATTGAGTTTTGAAAACTTTGAATTACAAAACAATTTTAAAAAAGAAAATGTAATTTACTTACATTTGAATATCCTCATGAACTTGAACTAGGTTAACAGTGGTATAGAGAAATCCCCAGGGGCCTGGCTTTAATTAATAGAATAGAATTATATGTTATTACCACATCAGTTGTTAGTATTTAATGAAATATTGTGGTGTTTTAAAATGTAAGCATTTTTTTTTCCAACTCAATTTATTTTTTATTATTTATTTATTTATTTTTTGGCTTTTTTTTTTTTAACATTTTTTAAACTTTATTTTGTACTTTAATAATTGAAAATATAAACAATTAAAAACTAAAAAGTAAACACAGATGAATAAATATATACATTTCCCAATTAAATGTAATGGATACATATAATTTTTTTTTTTTTGAATCAAACAATATATTACACGATATATTTGGTTCATAGTAACGCATTCATACAGTATTTGTCCTTTTGTGTCTGGCTTGCTTCGCTCAACATAATGTCCTCCAGGTTCATCCATGTTGCCATATGCTTTATGACTTCATTTCTTCTTACAGCTGCATAATATTCCATCGTGTGAATAGACCACAGTTTGTTTATCCATTCATCTGTTGATGGACACCTGGGTTGTTTCCAACTTTTGTCAATGGTGAATAATGTGGCTATGAACATTGGTGTGCAGATGTCTGTTCATGTCACTGCTCTCAGTTCTTCTGGGTATATACCCAGTGGTCGTTTTTTTTAACTTCTTATTTTGAAATGCTTTCAAACTTTCAGGACATTTCAAAAATGATACAAACCCCATACAGAGAACTCCAACATACCCCTATCCCCTCGATACCCAGATCCACCAATTTTAACATTTTGTCACATTTGCTGTATCATTCTATCTATCCATCTATCGGTGCATTCTCTGAATCCTTGAGTGTAGGTTATATACATCATGCTCCTTGAACACTTAATACTGCTATCTACATTTCATTTAAAATCTTGACCATGGTATTATTTTTGTAGTTGAATTTTTTTATTCAGATTCTGTAAAGATAGACATCTACAGCCACCTTTTAGAATGATCTGAAATCCTGAATTAGTAGATTCTGAGTTAATGAAGTTTTTATCCTTTATTCAACTACCTTTCCCAGAACTCAGCAGATACAAATCCTGAGGTATTATTAGTATTTAATCCTCAGTGTTCTGCTATTCTGCTTCCCATTCTGAAAGCCTTTGTTCGTTCATTAATCATGGGAAACAGTTGTGTGACATGCCTTGACATTAAGTTGAACATCTAAAATTAGTCCTGCTACAATCAGTGGTTGGGAACAAGGTTTCAGTAGTTTGTGGCATGTGCTAAGTAGACATAGCAAGTTTGGAAGGAACTCTTTAGAAGTAAGTGACATGTGTGTGTGTTCCTATGTATATATAAAATTTGAAGGTCTCTATTAAACAGATGAACAAAAAATCTTTTTTGATAAATTCATATACTATACTATGATGTTTAATCAGTCATTTCAGAAGAAAAATATATTTATTGAAAACTTGAGGTGATAAAACAGATTTTTCTGCATGTTTGTTTTGTAGTTTTCATTGTTTAAAGGAACAATTGTATTCCATATATTTCAAGTGAATAACTTTTTTTCTCTCTCTTCAGAGTTTATAGAAACTTAATCACAAAAATGGCATCTTGGTTGTATGAATGTCTTTGTGAAGCTGAACTTGCACAGTATTATCCTCATTTTACTGCCCTTGGCCTTCAGAAAATAGATGAATTAGCCAAGGTTACAATGAAGGACTACTCCAAATTGGGAGTCCATGACATGAATGACCGCAAACGTCTCTTCCAACTTATCAAAATCATTAAGATTATGCAGGAAGAAGAGAAAGCAGTTAGTAGTCCAGAGCATCTTCTTCAGACAAGCAGCCTCTACAGCAAGCCTCGAGAATCCAGATCAGGTCCTCGCAGGCAACTGCATTTCGATTCTCCTACTGACAACAAAGACAGACCTCCCAGAAAAGATGAGTTTGAAATCTGCAATTTATCAGATTTCTCTGCACATGAACAGAAGTCTGGTTACCTAAAAGTGCTGGAGAACATGCTACCAGATGCTTCCCAGTACCAAACAAAAACAAGAATTCTCAGTGCCACAGCTGCTGCTTCCTATGTGCAAACAGAAATGAACACTTCACTGTTTTCATCAAATCACTTTTCTCCAATACTGGGGGATTGTGATATTCCCATTGTTCAAAGAGTCTGTCATATTTCAGCATATAACTATGGAATCCCTCATTCTTGTATCAGGTAATAGTTTATTTTTATCCTTTTGGGGGTGAGGGGTGTGACAGGTAGCCTCAGGCAAGGATAGGCTTTTCCTTCATGACCAGAGGAGAGCCGGTACTCCTTATTTACAGTAAATGAATATAGCATAGAAATAGTGAACAGCTTCTGCATCCATAATGAAAATATTTTGATGGGTAAGATTAATGAGGAATTGGCACTTTCCAGATGGGCAGAAGATGATATTGTTCATGTACATCAAGCAGCTGCTACATGCCAGGATATGCTAAGATTAGGCAGATCTGTTTATTCCTATTGTTTATTACAGTGCATCCATGAAAGTAAAATAGCTAACTGACCTTCTGTAATGGAAAAAAAATTACAAAATCCACAGGATTTTTTTTAAGGCTATCAAATTCACTTAAACCAACCTGTAGACTTGAAGCTTAGTTAAAAACAAAGAGCATATAGTTGAATTAAGTAGGTCTTTGGGCAGTTAGTTCACCTGTGCACAGTAGTATATAATCCTGATTTTGAGGGCTTTCTACAGTTCCTGCCTTGGAAGAACAGATGTTTTTAGTGATTACAATGAATTTAGAGTTTTGAGAGGGTGACAATAAATTATTTTCACCTTGTGCTCCAAGTTAGAATTTGAAATAAGGTCCCTAAGAGGTGAAATATCAAGTAATCCCTAATGTCAACTTAATAGTATAACAGAAAATATGTTCTTTTAAAAATATGTATTGATTGATTTGTTATTTAAAAACAGTAGATGTGAGTTATGGGAAAACAAAATATATAAGCCACATTTTCTTTGGGAAAAAAAAAAGAAAAGACTGTTAATACCTTAAGACAAAATATTTATCGCTGGCCTTATATTGGCTAAGGTTTCAGAGGCTTTCATAACCAGATCCTTTATTCCTAAAAATAGAAGACCCAATTTTAAAGTAAAAGTACCTTTACTAATTTGAAATACATTGAGTGAATTTTAGAGTGTTTCTGAAAACTTTTTTTTTCTGGTTTGTTTTAGCATATAGTACTTTTTTAATTGTGAGAGGACTAGAATGCACCATGACTGTCAAAGCCAGGATTCTTGCTTTCGAATTGGTTAGTTCAGTGATGAAAGAGCAGATACTGTCTTGAATATTAGTCTTTTATTGAACAATACATAAAAGTTTAAATTAGAATTATTTAAGAGTAGAATAAAGATATCATTTTGTAGCAGTTAACATCATCAAGGAAAGAATGAATATTTTAGTTTAAATATTGCCATTTCACTTATTTGGCAAACTTTACATACCACCTCTGCTAGGCCTGATTCTAGATGCTAGGGATATGAGGATAATTAGGATATCTGGAGGCTCTTAGAGTCTTAGAGGGTAGAATGAATAGGAAGACAGACATAAACAAATGATTACCATATGGTGAGATAAGTGTTCTTACAGAGGTTCATTCATGACAAACCTAGAGCAAAGTCAGTTGAGTTAGGTTTTTTCACCTTTTATTTCATTATTATTTTGACCTTCCCAATTTTTTATTATGTTTTAGAGAAATGGGGGTAAGAAAACACATTTCTCCCTGTATAATCATCATTTTATCTTCTCACCCCAACCTCAAATAGGAGTCAGGGTTTTAGAACCTTTAAACAACTTATGGCTTATGGTTAGGGAGTCATTCTATTTAAAAAATCAAATTTTTTACTTTTCACAAATTTCAAAAGTTCAACATAAATTGCTAGCTTTGTAATTTTGATAGGTGTAAGTCATTTAGAGAACTGGTTGCCCTGATTTACTTAAGATCTTGGATAGACCTAATTCCAACTTTGCATATTTATTATTCAGTTTATTTCTTCTGGAGAAAATTGGGTATTAAAACCAGGGCCTTTTAAGAGAAGAACATGCATTCTTCTTTGCCCCTTGAACTTGAAAACTATAGGTCATTAGTCCATATTTCTCAACCTGGAATCTATACAATTTTAAAATGACCAAACAATTTCTTTTTTTTTTTTTTTTTTTTTTAAGATTTTTATTTATTTATTCATTTATCCCCCCCCTTGCTGCTTGTGCTCGCTGGGTCAGCTAACCACGCAGTGCGGGCGGGCTTGCCTTCACCAGGAGGCCCCGGGAAGCGAACCCGGGGCCTCCCATATGGTAAACGGGAGCCCTACTGATTGAGCCACAGCCGCTTCCCAACAATTTCTAACCTCTTTGATTAGCTTTGTATGATCAGGTTATTAATACTCACCAATAATTAGAGATTTTAACACAAAACCCATGTTAAAATGATGCATTAAACTTTTCTTTTTATTATGAAAAACCAAACATATGCAACAGAAGGGAGAATAAAACAATAAATCCCCCCATGCCCATCATTCAATTTTAATGATTGTCAAAATTTTGCCACTTAACTCAAAATGATTCATTATTAAAAGTCTGCTATATGGTGTTTTTAAAAAAATGCATTAAAAGCCTTGGGTAGTGCTTTATGCATGATATTAGAAATTTTATTTGTTATTTTTGACTAGTTTAGGTCCCGTTAAAAAATTATTTTCCAGTCTGTTGGAGAGCTCAAAAAATTGGAATTGATATGCAATAATTATATAGTATAGTATCCTGTGTAAAATCTATTATAAAAGACTTTTAGAGACTATCAAATTCTCAAGTATAAAGGAAGGGAATAATTTGTATTAAGACTATCTGAGTACATGGATCAAAGACATTGGTCCTGGTAAAGCACATGCTTTCAAGAACCCAGTTTTCTTGTTACCTAGCTTTGGAGTAGTTCCTATATAGGTATATGGTCAGTTCTTAGATACATATATATTTTTTTTTATTATTTTATTTTTTTATGGGGAGGTCCTGGGGATCGAACCCGGGTCCCTCCATATGGGAGACGGACGCCCAACCAGTTGAGCCACATCCGATCCCTTAGATACATATATTATCATTAGGCTCAGCAAGTAAACTGATGAATTTTGTATCCCTACCCCAAGGAATATGCCTCATTGTTTTGGGTGTTAAGATTGATGGGTTCAATGAAGTCAGATCCGAAGAAGAAATGAGTCTGGGTAGAAGGTGGATGGGACCAGGTATAAAATTGTCCTGGGAAGAAGTAATATAAGGACCATGTTATAACAGATAAGTACCTGTCAAGGTGTGGCAAAAAAGAGGAAATTAGAAAACAGGATCCGGGGAGAGGCAGACTATATCTGGAAGGAACAGGAGGAAAAGTACATTGAAACCTATTACCTAATTCAAGGTATTTAGTAAACCTAGGTAGGTTAAAAAAAAAAACAAAACAACCAGATCAAAGGTAAAGAAAATAGTAAATATGCAAGAATAATTGGGTTGAAAGGAAGCAAAAGATGGATATGGTCTTGTGAAGAACTTGGAGGGGTGATAGCATATTGTATTAGATTTTGAGGATTAACCAGCCTCAATTTTGGGGACATGAAGAACATCTATCATTAGAAGCCCTTCAGAAGACCATATCTAGAAGCCAAACATAGAATCTCAGAGCTAAAGTAACTCTTGGGTTTTTTGTTTTTGCTTCTTTTTTCAGGGCAAGGGGTAGAGTGGGGTAGGGATGGAGATGAAAGTAATAGAGAAGATTCAGCTAATAAAAATACTTTCTCAGTGTCAACACTTTACCATGTAACACACATATATATGTGTGTGTGTATATATGTATATATAGCCCAATATATAATAAAATGTACTGACACTTTGGCCTAAGTAGCCTTATCCTATTGTTAAAAAGTAAAACCCATTTTTAAACACATATCAGTCAGAATACCTCAGAGAAAGAGAATCCTTGGACTGAGATAGAGAAAATCAGAGTTTGTGTTCGAAAACGTCCTCTGGGCATGAGAGAGTTACGTCGTGGAGAAGTTAATATTATTACCGTGGAAGACAAAGAAACTCTACTTGTGCATGAGAAGAAAGAAGCAGTTGACCTCACACAATATATCCTTCAGGTATGATACTTTCCTTAAGTGTTTGAAACTAATATCAAGTATGTCAATCTTTTGCTTTTTGTTTGGGTTGTTGCATACAAATTCTAAAATCCAATTTCTGGTTTGGATGTTGGCATTCATTCCTAATGTGACATTGTGTTAAAACATTGATAGCTCTAGTCCTTAATTTTTAAAAAAAATATGGGGATATAAAGATACAAGGCCTCCACTCTTGTACATTGGAGTCATGCCATACATTCATTTAACATGCTTTACGTGAAGTTAATTGTACATATTCAGCAAAAAGGGAGAAACTGAAGGGATAGAAAGAATTTAAATAATGAGTTGCTGGTGGACAGGACTAGTCAAATGCCCCAGAATGTCTATGAGATGGTAACACAGTTAGTCTCAATTCACACCTGGAATCTGGAGTTTAAAGATGGAAGATATATTTTTGAGTAACTAGGCCCAAGAATAAAGAATAATCAACTGCTTATTCTGATTCTTAACTCTCTTGAGCTTAGACAGAATTTGGTGGGAATTGGGCTCTGAGCTGGTCCCTATGTACAGTAGGTAAATATAGTTATATCTAGCATACAGGGTTGTTTAAATAAAACACTAGTGGCTCAGACATGTACAGAATGTTCACTCCCTGCCAGAATGATCATGAGGAGTCCAAGAAGAAAAGGTTTGGTATTGAAAGGAACTTCCTGCAGATTGATAAGTACCCTTTGCAATAACTCTTTAGTCTCATGGAAGCAACAAACACCTCCGATGGAAGATAACATAATTTAGGTACTCCTAAAATTGTGAAGCAATTATGAGTACTCTAAAACAGCAGATAGTCTACCAGGTGTTAAGATTTGGAAATCTACAATTTCTGTTACTCTGAATCTGTTTCCCTAAATGTTCATATTATAGTCATTCTCTTTTTTTTTTTTTTTAACTGGGAGGTCCCGGGGATCGAACCCGGGTCCCTCCATATGGGAGATGGACGCCCAACCATTTGAGCCACATCTGTCCCCCTGTAGTCATTCTCATTCCCTCTTTCTTGCTTACTTTCTTGCCTCAAATCCAATGACTGATAGGAAAAACCAGTGAGTAATCTGGTGTGCTAGCAATTTGCCTTAGCCAACTGCAATCTTACTCTAATGTAATAAATTCTTTTAACACTGAAGTCAAATTGCTAACCCATTCCCACCTTGCAAACTTGCATTGTTCTTGTCTTTGGTTACAGATATTGGATTGCACAGTGATATTCAAAGTCACCCACTAAGTCTTTCTATGGGCACTAAATTATTAGATGTCTATACAACCAACCCAATCACTTTAACAGCCTAATCGATTGCTAATCAATACACAATCTATTAGGTCTCAGCAGGACGCATTTATTTTTAAGATGGCCTCAATGACCAATTAGTTGTAATGGTATCTAGTTCCATGGCTACTTATAGCTGTAGTCATAGCCCTACCCAAGACTTCCTTAATGATGCCTCTGTCACATTAATTCCCTCAAGGAGGCATCATCTTATCTTTTGTATTTTTCCATTATTCCAAAACACAATAACCTTACTTCTTTGTCACTACCATTGGTCAATACTTATTGAATACCCATAGTTTCCATAGCACTTTCTCTGCTGTTTGAACTTTGGACCTTTGCTCTCATAGGTCAAAGTCCTTACCTGTCATTGCTATAACATAAAAATGTTGGGAAGGTTTCCCTCCCCTTTTTCCTTCCTTAAAGAGAAAGAAGAAAAGGGAGGTTCATAGCAAACCGGGTGTTAAATAAATATTGATCCTAGCCTCTTTGGGTTCTGTTTTTAAACTTATTCAGGGATTTAAAACAATAGATTTTTGTGTCTGTTTAATTAAGTTTCCTTATCCTTTCAAATCTTCTTTTGTTACTTAGTAAATATGATCATATACATGTAGGTATTATCCTACATAACCGTTTCAAATTTCTTAAAGAAAATAGAGAAAAAAGATTGTATTGAAATATATCAAAGTTAACAGTGGCTGACTTTGGAGAGTAGGATTTATAGGTAATTTAACTTTCTTCTTAGTGTTTTCCATATTTAAATTTTTTCTACAATGAGCTGTTTCTTTTATATAAAAATTTTAAAACATTTGAATAGAATAGATTCACATGTTTCAAGATCAAAAGGCACAAAAGGGTATGCAGTGAATAGTCTCCCTCTAATCTCAGTTCCTCCTTCAAGGCAACCAGTGTTGCCTGTTCCAAGTGTGACTTTCCAAAGACGTATTACAAGTAATATATATATTACTTGTATAATGTGAAAAAAAATTCATTTAAAAAATAAACTATGGAACTCTGATCATATCAAGGCTAAAGTGAGGTTTAAAGTAGACAATCCAACCTCACTAATACAGTGTGATCAAATGAAAGCATGCGATGGAAAGGGATTTGTGAACTGTATTAACATATGTTAATTATAATCTTGCAAGTTCACATAAATTTAAGAAACTTTTAAAGAAGTCTTTGAAAAACTAATTAAAAATGAATTTCTAAATCCTTTTGGAAGGAAAGCTACTAATTCCTTTAATCACTAAGTGCTTTCTAAGGTGTTTACCCCAGAACTAAAGTTATTTGTGAGCGCTTAAAGAAGGAGAGGGAGAATTGCCATATACTCAATGAAATAATAGAAAACAAACTAAAAAATGTATTCCCATATGTACTTCTGTTCAGTTTTTTTCCTGATTTTCTTGAGAAATGCTATATATATTGCTTTTGAACCTGTGATGGTGGTTGAGTAATGAATGAATTTGCTACCATTCTTAGAGACCAATTATCAGTTAGATATAAATCATGTTCACTAATGCCAGATTTTTTTTTTTTTTTTTTTTTTTTTTACCGGGAGGTACCGGGGATCGATCCCCGGTCTCTCCATATGGTAGACGGACGCTGAACCTCTTGAGCCACATCCATTTCCCAACTAATGCCAGATTTTACAAATATTTTTAACTCTATTATTGACATTTTCAAGCCGAATCAAAAGTAAGAAAATAGTATATGGAATCCCCATGTACTCATTACCTAGCTTGAGCAGCAGTTATTTAACATTTTTACTGTTCTTAAAATCATGTCACATTTTTTTGGTTGTTTTTTTTTTTTTTTTTTTAATCAGGAGGTTCTGGGGATCGAACCCAGGTTCCTCCATATGGGAGACAGACGCCCAACCATTTGAGCCACATCCACCTCCCCACGTTTTTCAAAGCACTAAAAGTTTACAATTTCTTTATTGTTTTGAACAGATTCATTATTTTCTCACCTCCTAACTTTTGGAGATTTTTTCTAACTGAGAAATTTGTCTTTGTGACCCTAGTTTTTTCTCAGATGACCTAACAGATCTCCATTTCAATGTAATGGTATGGTATGGAATGGAGATCAGAATCAAACCTGGAACAGAGTGATTCACAATAAATTGGCCAAA
Source organism: Tolypeutes matacus (assembly GCA_026826555.1). Classification (NCBI taxonomy): domain Eukaryota; kingdom Metazoa; phylum Chordata; class Mammalia; order Cingulata; family Chlamyphoridae; genus Tolypeutes; species Tolypeutes matacus. The sequence goes on from JAKSZT010037198.1 coordinate 6,364,941, forward strand.
GTCCAGTTTTATGGATCTGCCCATACAATTTTTCCTTAACTGGATTTTTATAGCAGGCCCAAAAGGTGGCAAAGGATAGGGCCTCATCTCTCATTCATTGTGTATGGACTGCCATTTTTATGCTACAGTCAAGCTTGAAATTATTAGATTTCTTACTCAGGTATAGTTGGACTACCAACATGGTAAGCCTCTAAATTATGCAAATAATTATGGCTGCTGAATTAATGCCTTCCAGGTCCAATATGACAGGGTTCCCAATCTCTCATTTTCCATGTTACCATGGTTTTTCATTTGTGAGTAATCTTGGACTCCTTTGTCTACCCAGCTCCTCACATCTGGTCAGTTGCCAAATTTCCCATATCCTCTTTATTTCCATTGCCCTCATTTATTTAGAACTTTTAACTTTACCCTTGGATTACTAGTGGGATACTACCAATCCTACCATAGTATGAAGCAGATTAATCTTCTAGTAGCAAGTCTCAGATCATCCCTCTTCTTTGCAGTCCTTTACAGTCTCTACACTGTTTACTGAATTAAATATGAGCACTCTGCCCCCTCCTTTAAGGTTGTTGTCCCAAGACCCCTACAACATAGTCCCATAGACTGCTTAGTGCAGCCTCTTTCATAACATCTTTCCTAATCAGAGGGAATATGTTCTTCTTTGAATTCCATATATGCTTTATCTCTTAAGGTTCTTGTATTACCTTAGTGTCATTTGTGTACTTGTCTAGGTTAACATATTTAGGTGGGTATGATGGGGTAATGGTAGGGTAACGTGTGTATCTTTGTGCCCTTTGAAGTACCTACTGCAATATGCATGCTACCAGCTAAGCAATAATTGTTTATGGAATTAATAGTTAAGCTATGGGGAAGCGGCTGTGGCTCAATCAGTAGGGCTCCCGTTTACCATATGGGAGGCCCCGGGTTCGGTTCCCGGGGCCTCCTGGTGAAGGCAAGCCCGCCCGCACGGCGTGGTTAGCTGACCCGGCGAGCACAAGCAGCAAGCGGGGGATAAATGAATAAATAAATAAAATCTTAAAAAAAAAAAAATAATAAATAAATAAAAGTTAAGCTATGGGGGAGCAGATGTAGCTCAAGTGGTTGAGTGCCTGCTTGTCCTGGGTTCAATCCCCAGTACCTCCTAAAAAAAAGCAGAAGAAAAAAAATGCTATGTAACCTATGGAATTGAGATCTTTCCCTAGAATTCCCCCAAAATTTCAAATATGATGGTTCTAGCTAGGTGATGAGGATAAGTCCCATTGAATTCAGTTCTTCTCCTGGACCTAAGAGGGATTGGCTCACCCTTGTACTCAATGGTTTACTTCCCTTAAGAGAAAACAAGAATTGTATGCATTAATTTGTACATCGTAAGAACATGTATACAGAGATCACGAGTAAAACAAGGGCCTATCATTTGACGTTTATTGATTGCTTATTTATCTCTAAGTTTGTCATAGTTGGTTGCTCTGAGTTAAAAATGTATTTTTGCTTTTATCATGTGTTAACTAGAAAAATGGTGAAGAAAATCCAGAAAATGTCTCTTTCTATAAAATTTGAATTTATTTTTCAGCATGTTTTTTATTTTGATGAAGTCTTTGGTGAGGCATGCACCAATCGGGATGTGTACATGAAGACTACTCACCCACTCATTCAGCATATTTTCAATGGGTATGATAGTGTTTACTTGCTTCTCTTGCTTTTTATTTTCTATTTTCCATAAGCCATATTCCTTTATAAATATCTCTTATGCTTTTCAATGATTTTGAATTAAACTAGAATTTGTGTTTTGATCTAATGAATTTAAATTAGACTTTTTTGGAAAGTGTAATGTCTCTATTTTTAGAATTTATTAGAGTCCTCAGAATAAAAGGTTTAAATGGTTGGAGTTAGTCTAAACTTTGATAATAGGAATTATGTATTCTGGCTATAATTCAGTTAATTATTTTTGTTGGAATAGGATAGATAAGTGAATATCAGTTATCAGCTTTTCATACATGTATTTTTTTATTTTGAAGCTATTATTTACACTTAAACATTAAATGGGAGAGAAACAGATAATAGGTAATAGGAATTTTTATTGTATATTTAAAATATAGGCATATACAGGTAGGAAATGCCAAACAGCCTGCTAGAGTCACTGATTCCAGGGTATTTTGACTTGTTTTTTAAAAAAAATCACTTTTGTGACTTTTTCTTAATTGGGATATAATTTATATGCAATAATATGCACAGATCTTAAGTATTTAGGTTTGATATTTTTATACATGCAAGTAACTAATACTTAAAAAAGGTTAGAACATTCCCATTGCCCTAGAAAGTTCTCTTGTGTCCCTTTTTAGTCCCTTACCTCCACCCCCAGATCTTCATATAACTATTGATTTGCTTTCTGTCACTATAGATTAGTTTTGCCTGTTCTAGAATGTCATAGAAATGAAGTCATTACAATATATATTCTTTTATGCCTGCTTCTTTTGTTTAGCATAATGTTTTTGGTATCAGTAAATGTTGCATGTATCTGTAGTTTTTACTGCTGAATAATATTCCTTTGCATGAATATACCATAATTTGTTTATCCTTTCTCTTGTTGATGGACATTTGGGTTGTTTCTAGTTTGGGTCTATTATGAATAAAGCTGTATGAAAATTCTTTCACAAGTATTTTTGTGGATATGTTTTTATTTATCTTGGGATAAAAACCTAGAGGTAGAATTCTGGGTAACAGGGTAGGTATATGTTTATAAGCGAGTGTCAAACAATTTTCCAAAAAGTTGTACCATTTTATACTTCCAGCAGTAGTGTATAAGAATTACATTTACTCTGCATTCTCACCAATATTTGGCATTATATATATACTTTTTATTTTATCCAGTCTAATGGATGTGAAATACTATTTCATTGTGGTGTTATTTTGACTTTCCCTAATGACTAATGATACTTGAGCAAGTTTTCATGTGATTGGCCATTTGGTTATCTTCATTTGCCCATTTTTTGTGTTGTCTTTTTATTGTTTTGTAGAAGGTCTTCAGTGTTTAAAAATTTGTTATGAACAGGCTAAAAAAGTGAAATACCTTTCAGGTCTGACCTTCTTATCCATCTAGGTAAGATGTTTTTTTGAGAGAGTAGGTTTCTAAAATTAGTTAGAATTTGCATATTAGGACTTCAGGAATAAATAAAAGAGTTGCAAGTTAAGCTTACCCTTCTAGTAAACTGTAATAAGATATTTTATGCCCATATTTATTGTTTTTCTTTCAACTTTTATTTTGAAATACTTTCAAACTTATAGGCTAATTGCAAAAATAATATAAATTCCATACAGAGAACTCCAGCATACTCCCTCCCTCCAGATACCCAGATCCACCGATTTTAGCATTTGCCCCATTTGCCTATATCTTTCTACCTACCTACTTTTACCTACCAACCTATCCATCATCCATCCATCCATCTATCTATCTATCTATCTATCTATCTATCTATCTATCTATCTATCTATCTA